>JAVDBV010072934.1:0-13129 GCA_032619315.1 Piper longum
CTTCAGACAAGGCATGTGTTCGTCTTCGGGTTGATGTTGGGGAGGACCCACTTCATCCCGAGGAATTCTGCTAACTCCGCGTTTGAGTTCCTCACACCCGGAGAACGTGGAGGTTTACGGGTACTGTTTAGTACAGCGCATATCTAGACTTGTGGTTCAAAGGGTACTAAAGGCGACTGCCTGAGAGTACTCGGCCTTCGGCTCAAGGCCGGGAGTAATATGGTGGATGTAGAGGGCTGAGATGAATGAGAACGAGATTTGAAGCAAGACGCGAGAATGAGATTTGATGCAAGACGCAATAGATGAGATGACTAAGAAAAGAGAATGAGATGGATAGGGGACGCTGCCGCTCGATGAGCTATCTTGTGCCAGTTTGATATTAGTTATTTTCCAGACCGGTAACACTCATTACTGACGGTTTTCTTACATATATGTAGGTGATAAGCTTGATCGGAAGTGCCAGCCTGGACGGAGGAGCAGTGAGGTCTCTTGCACACACATGTTTTGATGATTGAATGTTTAATGTTTTGCGTATGGTTTATTTACATTGAAATTGACTCGAGAAAATGTTAAGAGATGAGTATATGCTGATGATTGAATGTAATGACTTGATGGTATGATGTAGATTGTGGAAAGAATACACAGGTGGGCTGAGACCCAATATTGATAATTGAATACATAGTAGATTATATTCTGTGAATGAAATTGCTGATATGCCCATATAGTTGTATAGATATTGTTTGACAGGGTGGCCACTAATTGCACTTTTAGGGGAGACTTTGTCCATTTTGACTTAGAATTTCTTTTTGGTTTTTAATGCAACTGTGTTGGTGTGTAAATTTGTTGCATGTCATCCATCTAGTAGCATGCCAGGATTTTTGTGCATTCATCCATGTATATAGAAAATCGTATCTTTATCTTGAGACGCCGAGAGTATATCCAGGTCGGCTTAACCGAATCTAGTAGATTATCGAACGGTTCGGTCATCGGTAGCATTTTCGGGTCGTTTCACGGGTGAGCCAAGTCAGGGTGTTACACTAACGATTACATCCAACAACTCAAGACCAAACTAAGCGTCAAAGATGAACTATTAATGTACAAAAACAGAATTGTGTTAGACCCCAAAAGTGAATTGATTTCTATCATTATCGCTGAATTCTATAATGGTACTCATGAAGGATTCTTGAAAGTTGTTAACAGAATTGGTGCAGTGTTTCACTGGCAGGGAATGAGATCGCACATTTGGGATTTTATTCAAAATTATAATGTTTGTTCCAAGAATAAAGTCTTCATAAATCTCTAGCAGGTTTATTGTAGCCTCTTCCCATTCCTCACCATGTGTGGACACATATTTTCATGGATTTCATCTCACTTACCAAATAGTAAAGGGTGGGATTGCATTTTGGTGGTGGTGGTGGATACATTGACTAAGAGTGCTCATTTTGTTGCACTTAAGCATCCCTACACTGCTTCAATTGTGGCTAAGTTGTTTTTCGAAAACATTTTTAAATTGTATGGGATGCCGGTGAGCATAGTTTGTTATAGGGATTCAGCTTTCACTGGTGTTTTTTGGAAAGAATTGTTTAGGCTGCAAGGAATTACATTGAACTTTAGCAGTGCATATCATCCGCAAACGAATGGGAAAACAAAGGTAGTTAATAGAATTTTGGAACAATATATCATATGTTTTACCAATTCAAAGCAAAAGATATAGATTCAGTGGTTGTCTTGGGTAGAATTTTGTTATAATACAAGTTATCAATAAAAGTTTAGCAACTATATCAGAAGTTGATAGTTTTCTTCGAAATAAGGATCAGCTGATTAAGGAATTGTGGGGCAACTTATTAGAACTACATAACAGAATGAAGATGTATGAATATAAGAAATGAAAAGATGTTGCTTTACAACCTCAAGATTGGGTATACCTTAAGCTCCAGCTACATAGGCAAAGCACAGTCAGGAAAGCAGAGGGCATGAAGCTCACTCTAAAGTATGATGGTCTTTATGAGATATTGAAGAAAGTAAGAGAGGTATCATATTAGCTACAACTTCCACAAGATTAAAAAATTCATGATGTTTTCATGTGTCGCAGATGAAGCCCAAATTAACACCAACTATGAAGGTTAATCCAATTCTACCCATATTGACTTCATTAGGTGAGCTTCATGCCGCACCAAAGGAAGTTCAAGCAAGGAGAGGGAAGGGAGAAACAACTCAACTTTTTGTTTTATGGACAGATATTAATTCCTCAATTTCATGGTACAAACAAACATGATTTCAATAAGATAAATTTTCAAGTGAATATTGAAAGAAAAGGAGAGTGATGAGCTTATAGATTCAAATCAAAATTTTGTTGTACTATGAACTTGTGGACAAATCCATTTTTTGGGAGAGGAGTATTGTTAGGATATTCGGCTTGTTAGAAAGTAGCATGTGAAAAGAAGGAAAGTGTGTGACGAATTTGAATGGGAATAAAAGGAGGGAGTGTGTAATTGAGAAGGGGTCTTTATAATTCTGTCTTTCTTGTGAATCAAGCAATTATCCGAACCCTTATTGGGAGTTCATTTAGCTTGTAATGAGAGTTATTTCCTTCGTCTTCTCCAAGCATCCCCCTATTCTTATTACGAGGGTTATTCATCTCTTCATTCTAGATTGACGTTTGAGATGTGGTTGCCATGGAGGAAGGGTCGAGGTAGAAGAATAATGGGAAAGGTAAGGAAGTTAACATAGAAGCTGACACGTCCCTAAAATTATAAGGCTATAATGAAGTGTGTTAGGAATAGAGCACTTCTGATCATGGACATGGATTCCCGCATAGATTGCATTGAGGGAGGCAGACATAATTGGATTCCACATGCTATATGGGAGCGACTTATATGTCATTACTAGTCTACCCATAAATTCAAGGAGGTATCTGTTAAGAATGAGTAGAATCAAATGACGATGGGCTCGTCACGCTTGGGGCTTAGTTAGCACTAAAATTCACAAAAAATGATTCGTAATTAAGTACAAAATTCAATTTCTTGCTAAAAACTTAATTACTTTTACCATTGCTGGTAGCCCCGTGCCGTGGTTGACCTTGCTTGCTCACACGTACCACAATGAAGACAAGAAAGCAGAGGTTCTGGCAGTAAGTATACGTACTCGCTATTTTATTTGTAATTCAAGATTTATAGTGATCTAATAATATTTATATACATATTTAGGCTCAAATCGGGACAGATTAAGTCCACTAATGGTACGAACTCTTAATCTCGGCCCTGGCTTCTGCACACACTGACGCCTACCTCTTTGCTGTGGGAGAGCCGAGTGAGGTTTGCTATTATTGTTTTGGGTCCACTCTTAATACTGTTGTTTGACATTTTCATAACGGTCTTCATCGCAGCAGACATGATTGTCTCGCTTCTACAGTGTTCCTTCTGATGATGCTGGCTCCGGAGCCACACCGCTGACCCAGAACCTCATCATGATGAGCGATTTCTCCACCAAATTGAAGAGCTAGAGACCAGCGAGCAGGATAAGGGTAGCAAGATGTGGAGCTACAATGCTAGATCAAGGCAGTTGGAGCGGAGATATAGCAGGAGATTTCTACAAACATTTACCAGTTCTTGCTCCTCAGTTGTCTTGTTGTTATGCAACAGGCTATGCTGTGTCTCTCTGGAGAATGAGATGGTTAGATTGTGGCAGTAGATCACAACCGAGGCAGAGGCCAGGGACTGCTGATGAGAAATGAGGCAGAGGAGAAGGAGCGCCAGAGGAGAGAGAAGGAATAGGAGAGGGAGTGTCAAAGGAGAGAGGAGGACTAGGAGAGGTAGCACCGCCAGAGGGATAAGGTTGACAAGAGGGAACGCCACATGAGAGTGGCGGATGATTATCTTCTTTGTCAAATGCTTTTTTGGTTAAAGAAACTCGTCGTGCCAATGATCCCTTCACGTTGTCCTTTCACCAAGACCAGTCTGATGATCCTCCTCCTCCTAGTCATTAATATCTTTTATTTTGATTAGTTTTATGTATGTTAAACTTTATGACATGCATGTCAACATTTGTACGTACCTTTATTTGTATATGATATTATGTTATCATTTATGGTTCTTTAGTATGTCAGAATTATTCCTAATATGATATGATGATTAATAGATGCAATTTATGTAGCAAAATAAAATAAATATTTTAATTTTTCCAATAATTACGACGGCTTTGTGACCAATTTGCAACAACCTTGCGATGGGCTTGTGACCTTTTTGAACTGGCTTGCGACAAATTAGTGGTTACAAAATTACATTTGCAACACAAGAAGAAATTTTATCCGCCAACATTTTCGATCGGCTTTCTGCGGTGGCAAAAAATTGCAACCGTGAGGTGCTCGTTGCAAATTATATTTGCAACTAAATCTGCGGTTGCTAATTGTATTTGCGACCGGATTACCTATCTTCACGAACTGCCAATACAGTCACTGAAGACTATTTTCCTACAAGCGTGGGAATTTGTTGGGATTTAATTTATTTCATTTGGGATCTTAATTAGGTCTCTCCAGCAATTACCATGGTCTGAGTTCAACAGAGCAGATGAAGTTATACTTGTAAGCATGTATTTGATGACTCTAGGAGCTATGGGATGGTGGTGGACTCGACACTAAGGATCTTCTTTTCGTATATTTCATTAGTACATGTGGACTTGTGTTGAGACGGTACTTAGATAGATATTATTTATATTGATTTATAGTCACATTATTAATTTAATTTGATGTGATATTAAATAAACAGTCGCCTCTTAAATTCTTCCGCACTATATATCCGATTTTATGTTTGTTATTATGTTCATTGTTGGCATACACGTAGACTGATATGCGGCAACAACCTATGATTTTTTGGTTACTGGTGTTATGAAAATTCAAGGTCATTATATACCTAAAGAAGACAATTATGGGCATACACATCGTCTTTTTTTTCTTCCATCTGATACTCAATAGGTGTTGACACATAAATACTATGATTGCAAATGAAAATTTTTTTATGGCCGGCATGGACATTATGCAACAAAAAAGGAAAAAAATAGTATTAGCGACCAATAATACTCTTTGGTCAAATATACATAATATTATTTAGTTAAATTATAAGGACAGATGGATGATAAGATAATTTTGTTTAAGTAATAAAATATACAGCCATATGATTTGAATAAATGACTAAATTTATATTTTGGTGATATTGCTCTATCAATTGTTGCTTACACCAAACAATCTCATAAAAATAAGGCAATGCATACTGCAAGACCAAAAACCTCTCTCTACAGGAAACACCATTTTGTGGTCGTACAATTAGAGAGTAACCTTTATAAGTATTATCAGTGGAAGTCCTAAAATACATTATGAGCAATTTGCAAGCAATATTCCTGTACCAATACCATGATTCTTTAGCTGTGCAGTCATGTGCCAACAGCTACAACCAAATTGGATAGAATTGGATATCCACTTCTAGGAACTACTGCTTTAGAATTGAAGAGACTTGCCATTTGTAGAGTTGTATCCCGAACTACGCCAGCAGTCGGCACCATACTCCGGCATATTATGATCCAAATATTTGATGATCATTCGTTAAAGAGGAGTTGTTTATTAGTCAAATAACAATGCGCGAACAATAATGACGAACAACTATAATTAGGAATATGAATACTCTTAAAACGATTGATTATTGTTAACAATATTTTTTATTTGTATTAATGAGGAATGGTTTGTTTTAAGAATATGATTACATATAATAAAGACTAATATGTGTGTCGGGAATAATAATATGAAAGAACAAACTTTTTTGGAAATAGGAATAACGAGCACTAATTAATACGTGATTTTCTGTTAGTTAATATTTATTAAGAAGATTTTTTAAATGAGAAAGTGGGTTCAACATTAGTTTAATTAATATGAATGTGAGTCTAAAATTTATCTCAATAAAAAACAAACTACCTAGCTAAACTGCATTTGTAACGCCATAGGTTAATTCCAATTCAAGGACGAGAAAAGGAGTAGATGCAATACAGACAGATATGTAGCTTTTCACTGGTTTCTTTCAAATCCATTATACATATACATATGTTACATGTAAGCTTGGCTGTTGAGGAGAATCCAGAGACCAACAAACTTGTCTTATGATCTAATCACCAATTTCCATAAGAGGAACGTGTTTGAAGAATCTAAATGAGAAACAAGTGAGACTACCGACCTAAAAGAAATGGTCATACCAAGAGCTGCTTAATCATCAAGACGCGCCTCTTCCGCCCAATCCAACTTGTCATCCAAATTGGATCTCGAGAAACTACTTTGTAGCCTGCACTCGAGTACAAGGCCCGAGCACCTAAATCGTCTTCATAAGCGCGAAGCGCCAGAGAGTTGTAACCCCACGCAAGGGACACCAAATCACACCCTTTAATCAAGGCCTTCCCAATTTTTCTCCTCCTATTGTCGTATAATTTCTTTAATCAATCTCTATAAAAATGCATGCACAAAAAAGTATTTCATACGTGCTTCAATTATTTTTTTCTTCCAATTGGTTGACGCCCACTTGTTTTGGTGAAAGGGTCTGCCCCTACTTGCTCAAGCCCAAATCAGCTTAAAATTTTCTTGTTTGAGGTAACAATGTCAATCACTACTCTATCACTGTTCCACAACAACCATAATAAGGATAAATTTAGTTTTCACTTAAGTGTTTTATTTAGCCACAATTTTTATTATAAGTTACATATTACGTCAATGAATAAGACTTATTAATCCATTTAGAAAACAGTTACGTACGCTCTACAACTTCTCGAACAATCTGATTCAAATATTATGATTTTTGTAAAAAGTACTTAAGTGGATACTAAAATTCAAAATATCAATGATCCTTTCAACTTGGGGTACTGCAAAGCTTTAGAGATAGAGTTTATTACAAAATATATAGAATATTTTTTATATTATCAGATTATAAGATAATCTAAACTAATTATCAAAAAATGAGAAAAAAATCAAATTATTTAAAATATCCTTCTGACTGGTTTAGAATTTTTTTTTTTGTGGAAAAAATATTGTGTAGGCTGAGGGTGGTCAAATTTGCTTGCCTTCCATCTACAGCGACCTGACTAATTGGCCGGTCATGGTCATCAGCAGCCAAATCGTCCTGTTCTTAACCTCAAGCAGCCAACTTGAGCAGTGCAGAGCCGGGGGGTCGGATTCAGCCACCCCAAGACAGTGGGCATTCGCATCCAGCTGCCCTAAGTCAAGGGACGGTCGTATCCGACCATCCCTTGTAGATAGATGGCAAGAACCAATCAGCCAAGGTCACAGGCTGACAGATCTGGCCATTCCTTCTAGCCTTGGACTGCCTTAAGGTCCTCGGACCTAACCCATTGGCAAAATAAACATTATTTATTAATTTTTTTCGTATGGTTGAGTTGTTTTAATTTTTTTTATTTTATTACAAAACTGATCCTGTTTTGATATTATGTAAACATTCCCCGTAATAACCCTAAGTATCTCAATACCTGGTAACATAAAAAAATATCTTCCTTTTTAAATAAAAAGCTCTTGGGATATGAAGTCCAGGCAAATTTACCGAAATTCGGGCAGAACAGCTATTCCGGAGACGTAAAGATACTCTCGGTCTCCATTGAGGTGTCTCAGAACATCCTCATCCCTCATCACTGTGATATCAACCACACCGACCACTTCCTCCTTTTCCCCAATCGTTCTGTGTGATGTGATTTCATCGCTGGCTTCCGCAACCAAACAGGCATACCTGAGAATATCAGTGCATGTCTTCGAATCAATTTAAGGTATGCCACAATTCGCAATGCCATTGTTACTATAGTAAGTATCTAGATACCTGTTATAGCTCAATGATCACGCAAATTAAATATTCCTATCCATATTTGAAATATGATGTCACCAAACGGCGCAAAACGAACTATTTGTTTGAGAATAAAAACCACTGGATTAAGTGAAATATCTTATCTTCTGCTTATGATTTTCTTTATATATGTGTGTCAAAGAAAATGCGTGCTCGTTACTCGTAATAATACCTATCTGCTGGGGAGTTTCGGAGCCGGTATATCAGAGCGGCCAGCACTTCAGCCTGCACTGTAGAGAACACGGCATTTGGTAAATATTTCTGAATACGCATTACAATTTGTAGTTCTAATTATGCAGAGGATTATGTCGACTGAAAAAATGATTAATTCAGAAATCAAAATCAAATTGGACATACGCAGCTGAAGAAATTAACTAACGAAGCGCATTGACCTGCACACACCTTGAAAAATTCAAAGAACAAATCATCAAACAAAGGCATTGCGACATGAAAAGCTTTGGCCTGCACATGAGCGACCCTCCTCATCTCGGTCTCGGTCTCTTTAATCCGTCTCACCGACCACCCGTACTCACTCATCACCACTCTCTCACTCCCTTGCTCAACCAAACTCACTTCCCCTGAGTTTCCCCTCTCACATAACAAAAAGGGGCTGGTACGCTTGGCTCCTCTAGATTGGGGTGCATGATTTCCATGCGAAACTAAGTCGAGGGAGAATGGGAAATTTATGTGCAAGTTTGGTAGGGAATTGTGAGCGGTTAGGAAGGGGTGTGCCCTGAAAAGAGCCATCCGCTTGAGCACGGATGCGATAATGGTGGCTGGCTCTTCTCCACCTCGTCTTCAGGGCATCTCCCAAAACGCGCATCCGCATCATGCTCATTTGTGAACTTGATGCCTATCTCCTTTTTTTTTTTTTTTTCAAATGACTGGTTCTCCTTTTTCCATTGCTATTATGTCACCATCATTGCCACACAATTAGCATCTAAATCATTGATTTGATAAGATGAAAGTAGACAAAATAAGCCAAAAAATGAGTAATAAAGATATTACCATTAAAAAGACAAACGTGCATAAACACTATTTACAGTCCTTCCCAAAAGGGGCTCGGATTCTCTCTGTCAAAAGGTGGGTATTGAGATTAGAGAATTACATTTTCTAGGGAATGTATGTTCTTCCTGAGAAAAGTATAAATATATTTCTTGGTAGAATTAGTGAGAATTTATAGGTTAATTAAATTCACTTATTATTGAAATTAGTGAAAATTATGTAGTTAATTACTACATAATTATATTTACCTATTATTTAAAAAATAAGAAATACGTAATGAATTACTTCTAAATTAAGAAGCAAGTCAGAGTTAAAATTGCCTTAGAGTGAGACATGTTAAGCTTTAATCAATATGAATTTAATCAAAAAGGATTAAATGCACCATTCTTTTGTAAGATAAGCACAAAGATTTCTTTGCTAGGAATATTATTTACTGAATTTTGATGTCAAAATGTTATTTTCCTAGGAATATAAATTAATTAAGTACAACTAGAATTAAAATTACAAATCGTCTGTGTTCCCTGCTAACAAATTTAAGCTTCCTCGTTGTCCCACAACAACGGCACCCACATTGGTTTAGCTCACCTCACTATTGTAGCAGATATGAATTTTGTGATTATTATGACAACTAGGAGAACCATCAAAACGCTACAATTATCAACAAAATAGTTGTTGTAATACGCAAATACCTGGATCATCTGAATCGTTCAAGCAAAGTACCGACAGTTTCCACTAGATCAATTATCAATTAGTAGTCAAAATTCAATATTTATTCTCATCCGAAAATTACGATTTTAGTTATGGGGACATAGAGTCTAAAGAAAAATGTGCTTTATATCAAAACTCTCAAGAATTGAATGCTGTCACTTCCTAACCACTTTCACAACAAAATCCAAGGGACAATATGAAACCTAACCTATGCAAAAGTGAAAAGTTGCAACTTCTTATGCCAAATTCCAATAAATTGAAACTATAAAAAATGGGAAAAAAATAGTTGATGATGTTAAACAAATTGGGCAATACCCAACATCTCTTCTTCAACACAATATCTTTCTCAACTAGCCAAGCTAATAATTGTACAGGGCTCTATTAGACCCCAATCTACTGAAAATGTCCAACAAAAAACCTAAAACTAAAAGTTTTAATTACCAAAGAACTAAGCCAAAATATAGAACTAGATTTTGATATTTACCATAGTAGCTTATCTCTTTTCACACATAAGTTGTGCAATTCCATCTCTGAACCTTCCTTTCTTTTGTCTAAGTTCATCTGGAGATAGATTTTGAACAATAGGTGTTGATGGAGCGTAACATGAGCCATCTTCCTCATCTATGTTCTTAAGCAATCTCTCCTCTAAAGCTTTGACATCATCTTTATCATCGTAACGGTGAACGTAGATGTGTATAATACAAGTAATAACTATTTTAGCTTGTGCTTGATTTGGAAAAGGAGTTTGATTCTATAAAGTAGAAAACCGAGCTTCAAAGATTTCAAACATTCTCTCTGTAACATTCGTCAACCAAGAATGTTGGTGGCTGAATAACTCCTTCGTTTGAGGTTGATTGCTTTCACGACCACCTTCAAATGATATCATGTTCCTCAATATGGAGATGAGTACGAGGAAGATTTGCATATCTAGCATCAACGACATAATATTTTCCTAAGCAACAAAACATTAGTAACGTAGAACATAACTCACAGTACATGAATATTATTTTTATCGAAACGTGCCTTTCAGGCGGACATTAAGTTTGTTATCCATTATTGACAACATGGAATTCAAAACTAGAGCATCTGGACATGCTTCCCAACCAGTCAAAACATATATAAAAAGTATATCAAATAAACATGTTGCCATTTCATTCTGAGAAATGCTGCCTTCACTATTCCCAAACTTGCATTATCATCTCCATGAACTGACGAAGGTAGGTATGTTCCGTCAATGACTCCGATACAATCCTATGACAAAAAGAACATGAGATAAATTATATATAATATGACGAACTAAATAAAAAATACTAGAATTAAAGGATAACTTGCTATTCTTCCCTTAAAATAAGGGTAAAATTTGTCGTCATTCTTGATTTTTTCTTGCACATTGCAAGAAGGGTATGGTAAGGATTCATTTTCTAAAGCATCCAAAACTTAGTTAAAATAACAACTAATAGTAAAGACCGAGCGACGAAATTCCTGTCGAGGGACACAGTAAGACATGCATCCTATATACTTGGTGGATTAGTTCAGATGGATTCAACAAACACCATCTAATATATCATCTTCCATCAATCCTAAGAAAACGAGGATGACCAGGAGTCTGACACAAAATCTGCCTTCTTATATAATCTATAACAATACCAAGCGCATGAATATCCTCCTACCACTAGATTCGCTGTTCGACATAAAATAATTGCTTGCATTCAGGGATTCATAAATATAAGTTACATCAAGCCAAACGAATGTGATAAATGTTAAAAGCCAAGCAGTCACTGCTGGTCAAATTCGCAAACACATTAGCTACCAAATGATGCCCTTCCCATGAATTAGAGACAAAAATCTCTTAACATATAAAGACATGAAATTGAATCAAACAAAACAAACCCCTTCTTGTTCTCTTCTTCGCTACCTTTTGATTTAAAAGTAGACAATGTAACCCAAGGATGCAAAGTTGGTAACCATATTTTAAAAAGAAAATAAATTAGAAATGGAAGGTATTTTATACGCAAACTGTGAAAAGTGAAAATTGTAATGAAGAAAGCATATGTAGAGCAATGGAGACATACAAGTTACTCATAGAGATAAGCAGAACATGAAGTTTATCTCCATTCATTGTTTTAGAGTTACATCCAAAATATACTCATAAAGAATTCATATGATTCCATCCCCTCCTTGTAGTTTAACACTTACACTTACAATATAAATTTTCTTAGGAATAGTCATTTCAGAGGAACAATGATGTGATAAAGAGGATCCGTCACATAAGTGAAGTGAATTCCCTAACTACCCAAAATAGAAACTAACAAACCTTTGACAAGAAGAGATTTCGACAATATCTAAAATACAACAAATAGAAGAATAAATCTCCTATTCCATAGATGAAAATGCCAATCAATTAGACAAAAACTGGCAGCCTATAATGCCAATTTCCTGGACAAATCAATATGCACAATGAGAAGATAACGAGAGTGTTTTTTCTCAAGGAAAAAAAACAAAACTATCTAGCTTCGATAAGATGTATTATTGTAACGACCTGCCATTTTTCACAATACTGTGGGCCTAGCTGGTCAGGGGTTACTTATAAATTAAATTATAAGAATAACTCATTCAAAGTAAACTATGTTTTAAACAAGACATAATAATAATCGTCTCACAGTCTTAAACCGTTTCTCATAACCACATTTATAACTCAAATAAAATAAAGGGGAAGTCTAATAGATTATCATTTTCATCGAACCTTGGTTGGTAAAAGATCCACCAACCCCACTATCAATCTATGCCTGAACGTGCACACCTGCAGAGGCAATTCCGCATTAGTGATAAAACTACTAAGCTATATAATTAAAGAAACAAGTCAAATATGTAAAATCCCATTTTCAGGTTAGGGTTTTACCCGATTTAAGTTTTGCCCTATTTGGGTCAGTATCGAGTTGGTACGAGTGAGATCGAGTCAAACTAGTTTCAGATTATGAATATGGGCCTAAATAGCCGTATGAACATGTTATGGAGACTGAGTATGCCCGACATGCAAATTATAAGATCATGAGTTATTAGTGTATACTAAGGTATACTGATTTGTTTTTATGTATTAGACAGGATTTTAGGCCTAGATTTAGGCTGTTACGACGTTTAGTATCTGTTGGGATTTTATGGGTACATCATTTGCATGCATCATAGGAATTTTAGATCACTCGATTTAGGCCCCTGTGGGCCCATTTTGATTGAGTTAAGTATTCGAGGCCCATTTAGCCTTATTACTTCGATTCCCTTCTATGGAGTTAATTTCAGGACTCGAGTCAGTTTCGAGTTCGGACGGTCTCGATCCGAACTTGCCGTCATATCTATACTGCGTGTACCTATATGTGGACCCCACTAGTCCACGAGCTGTCGAGCGTCCAGATCGTGCCACATGGCATGATCAGGCCCATACACTCAACCCTAGCTTCCCATATATATTTTTGTGATTTTCTCCCATTTTCACTATTTCCACCTTTAGCGCCGTCACCACTTCGACCCGCCGCTGGCGAGTCTCC
>JAVDBV010072998.1:0-19688 GCA_032619315.1 Piper longum
CGACGCGCCTCGACCTCGCCTCCGACGTGCGGCCGTTTCTACCAATAGCCCGACCGACAGCTTTCGCCGACAGCCCGCCCGCCGTCCACTGTTTGTGAATTTTTTTTTTTTTTAATTTCAGATGTCAATTGATGCTAATTAGGGGTTAATTGCTGTTTAATTGGACTGATTAATGTTTAATTGGATGAAAAGTTTTTTTTTTTTAAATTAGATGATCTAGAATTGTGCTGAACATTCATTTTTTGGACTTGTATTAAATCGTGGTATTGTGAATGACATTGTGGTATTCTAATGATAAATTGTGAATGACATTGTGGTATTGTGATGATAAATTGTGAATGCTCTTTGAGGTATGTAATTATATGAAATTGTGTTAATTACATAAAGGGCATGTTCTTCCAGGTTTGTCTTTATTTAAATTACAGAAAAAGTATGATCTTTCAGGTATGTTCTTATTTGTTTTTTCAGGTATGACTCTGTCGTTGGATTGTCATAATTACATACCTTTATGATTGTTATATAAATACCTGAATTTGTGTATTTATGTTGAGAAATTATACAATTATGAATTTCAACTATTTTTATTATGAGTTGTCAAATTTTTTTATAAAACTGATTCGTACCGATTCCGATTCCGATTCCGATTCAGACCGATTCCTGACCGATTCAAAAAAACCGATTTTTGGCCGATTCAGACCGATTCCGATTCCGATTCATTGGAAAACCGATTCCGATTCCGATTCCGATTCATGTAACCATGGTTAGTACCCGCAGAGGTAATGCTATGTTATTTATAAAATCACTAATTATGCATAATAATAATGAACATATAATTAACCTATTGTCTATACCTAACACCTGTCCAACAGATTTAGCTGGTCTTTTGAAAATAATTTTTATTTATAATTACAAAAGCTATCGTTATCCCCGAGGGATGACAATACACCTAAGCCTTGCCTAGAGTGCACTGCCCGAATGTATGTTGGGCTATGTCAGTTTCAAATCTTGAAACCTAGACTATATTTTTGAGTTATGAAAGCAAAATCCCAAAAGATGTCCAATATACCAATGCCGAAAATCGACTTCTCTCCCTACCAATCAATAAACATACAGTACGTTAATTATTTAAAGCTAAATATTTAAAACCCATGATTCGAGTAAGGATTTTATATTTAAAATTGGTCGATACTATTATTTTTCAATCGAGTATGTTTCAGAATACGTATACTGAGCTGATGCCGGTCGCATGTATGAGTTATGAGGAGTCATGTATACTCAATTATATGATGATAATGTCATGAATATAGTAGAAAAGAATAAGTTATCAAAATATACGAGATAATGCAATACTTTTTTTATTATTATGCAACTTGATCGTAGAAATAGTTTTAAGCTGTTTACCGCATTAGGACGTGTTACGGGCAATTTGGGTGGGTTGATAGTTATAGAGCATGTAATTTCGATGTTGTGATGTTAATTTTATTTTATGGGATTTTCCCCAAAATTTTTGGATTTTTATAGAATTTATTATGAGTTAGTAATTATTTTGACTCTCGAGTCAAATTTTATTTACAAGTATGCCACCCAACTAGTTTCACCCTTGACACTTTCCCCAATTTCTAAACCCTAGCCGGCCTCAATATGCATTGCCACAGCCGCTGCTGTCGGCGCCGCCTGGAAGCCAATCGATGTTGCTCCGCCCCACCACGACATCGTTGTGCCGCCCCGGCCACAATCCAGCCTCCACGATGCGAGAAACAGCTGCGGTTGTGCAATGCTCACATCACCGCATCGCTGGTGACTATCATCGTCATGATTGGGTGGTCGCCTTGACGTTTCCAACCCTCCCACGACCTTCCCCAACCGAAGTGAAGCCCATCGCTGCCCAGGCCGGTCGGATCTAGCCACCCACCATCGACGGCCCTGTTTTAGCCATTTTTTGGTAAACCGCCACCTCCGCCGACACCACAGATGTGTCGGGCTCGCCGAGCCAGTTCCAATGGTACCAAATACCACCTCTATCCGGCCAGTAGACACTGCCGGCGATTGTCGCCGAAAAATCGTCGAAAAGTCGCCGTCAAACCACTAAACTCGTCGGAAAACCGTCGAAACTTGCCGAAAAACCAGATTGATGGAATTCACCGGATCTTCTGCCGAGTTCATCCAGTTAAACCTGATATAGCTTCGGACGCCGTCGAACGCCGAATTTGAGATTCAAAATGCCCGCACGACGAAACCTTAGCCGTCGCCGATTGCCGACGATGCGAGGTATAATTACCTCTAAGTTTATTATTTCATATTGATAATTGTTAGCACAACATGATAGGATTGATTAATTGATATTGATGTAATTAAACACTAATTACTGATGAAGTGATAAGTGGCATGATATGATTAAGTATGAATGAATCTTAAGTGATCTAATGGGGTAAAGTAAATTTATACATGATAATTGACTACGACGTAATTTAGAAAATATAATAAAATTGGTATAAATAAGATGACTTAGAATTATTTACATTAATGATTGTTTGACTATTGATAGATGTTGTATTATGAGTGTGTTAGTCATGTCTATTTGATGCATCCTTCATTTAGCGAGGGTTAGCTTTTAGATTTGATGTGTAGGTACGGAGTATGAGCTCGCCGCCTAGGCGTGATGAAAAGCTTGGAGCTTCTACTAGGTCTGTTTAGGACTCGTCTCTGTTTTACGCTCTTTTCTATTGTATATTTGATTTATTACTTATAGGACAAGATATCGGATCCCACTTAGCTCAGTTTTTCGGATTAACAACCCTTGAGGATGAGATCCCTCGAGAATGATTTCGAAACAAGATCCATACAAGTTGCCTTCAGACCTACTATATAAATCCCTTCTTAGGCCTATATATATTTTATCGAGTTTTCAATGAAACGAGAGATGGAGAAATCGAATGCACGTACCATGAACGGATGTCGTGACAGTCAAAGCGGGCTCTAGATTAGTGCAGCGGATTGTTCCATTCTTGAGGGATACTGACAACTCCGCGTTTAAGTTCTTCACACCCGGAGAACGTAGAGGTTTACGGGTACTGTTTAGTATAGCGCATATCATGACTTATGGTTCAAAGGGTACTAAAGGTGACTGCTTGAGAGTACTCAGCCTTCGTGTTTAAAGCCAAAAGAAATACGGAGGTAAGGAGAGGGCTTAGGATTTAAGACCAGAAAATGAAGTATGAAATGTCGAGTGAGGCATCAACAGTAATAGATCAGACAGTTCGCGATGCTACGAGGTCTGCAGCCCAACGGCTCCTCAGTAGGTGCCCTTCAGAAAGTTCACGAAGAGTATATATATGATGTTTTCTTTCATATGAGAGTTTTCTCTCATAGCCAGTTTGATATTAGTTATTTTCTAGACCAGTAACACTCGTTACGGACTCGTTTTTGTACTATATATAGGTCACAACTATGAGATGGAGGTGTCAACCTAGACGGATGAGCAGTGAGGTCTCTTGCACACACACATATGTTTGTTGATTGAATGTTTAGTGTTTTGTTTACGATTTTATTATATTAGTACTAATGTGAGAAAATGAAAAATATGACGATATGAGGAAATGTTACGACATTATGACATGACATGAAATATGAGTAAAATGCACAGGTGGGCTATGGCCCAAGCTTCAGAATGAGTATATAGTAGATTAGATTATGAGTGGATGAAATTGTCTATATATAAATATATATTTGTATATGTTGATTTGACAGGTCACCCTTAATTGCACTTTTAGGGGAGATTTTATCCGTTTTATTTTTTTAAAATTTCTTATTGATTTATTGCAAATTATTGTTGGCGTGCAATTTAGTTTGCATGTCATTCATGTAGTACCATGTTAGGATTCTGAGTATTTATCTATGAATGGTGAGTATCTTCATCTTAAGATGCCGAGATTGGATCCGCATGAGTTGGGTTCGGATTAGTCGACCTAATCAGGGCCTATAACATGCCGATTTGGTTCACGAGTGTGAACCGAATTTGGGGTGTTACAAAATAAGTCCCTCAAAAAGCCTCTTTAGATAACTTTACTCAAAAGTTAGCAAGCCCTATCTATTACCCAAAAATATACAAGCGCTCCTTAGAACCCAAAAATATACAAGTGCTCCATAGAACCCAAAAATATACATTAGGGAATGTATATTTACAACCCACGTGATATGCAAAACATGAGATGATTCACATTCAAATACAGCTAAACACAATCATAACACATTAATAAATGACCCATAATACTTAATTATATTTAATTAAATCACATATTAATCATCTATTAAAGTTAAAATAAAAAATACAAAATATAGGGTTAGTGTCATAATTCTAGATCTGAGTGCTGCGATGTTGTTGATGTATCATTATACTTGGTATATGAAGGAGCATATGAAGGCCAGCAACATTGAAACTCTCGGCTTTCAGCATTATGGCATTGGCCATCCTAAATCACATATATGAACTCCAAGGCCGCACTGTTGAAACTACCGTCCTTCAGTGCCATGACGTTGGCTTCATTCCTCAGCAAAAACCAATCACATAGTTGCTGCATTGCTGCAAAAAAATAGTTTTAAAACTTGTTTATATTGTGGTTAATTAACATGCAATCAAGTTTTAATTATTCCAACAAGTTAATTACACTTTTAACATATACTCATGTAAAGTTTTTATGCAATTCTATGATATACAATTTTGTCATTAAAGCATAATTTAACAAGAAAAACTTATCTAATTTGCTACACGAATTAACTATTATGTTAATTTAATTATAACCATGTAAATCTCCATAAAATCATGATGTATTTACTTATCTACAACATTCCATCATGATTTACACGAAAAATAAACGTAATAATATATATTTGAAATTTTTGAAAATTTAAAATATACAACATGTATAACCCGTTCTTCTTTCATAAAATCAATTTCCAATAAGTTCAATATCATGGTACTCAATAAACCACACTATAATATCTTCAAAACACGAAATTTATAGAATTTTTTAGACAATAATTCATCCAAAAACTCATGAAAAATCAATCAAAACATGATGTATGCATGTCCTACACACAAATCAACTATATTATGATGCTTTATGATGAAAAAGACAAAGGAAATGATGAAATTACCAAGCCCTAGTTGTCCCTTTTCCTTCTCTTCCCCTATAAATGACAACTAAACATGCACGAAAATAAATATGTAAATAAATAATAAATAAAAATTAAATAAGAATTTAATTAATAATTGATTAATTAAACTCATTTATCAATAAAAGAACAATAAATAAATAAATAAATAATACATTAATAAAAATAACAATAATATAAATAATACTACATGATTTTGCAACTGAATGCAAGTAAATATTAACACATACATGAGTTAGTAATCAAATAGATAAATAAATAAATAACTCAGTAAATAAATAAATGAATAAATAGTTAATAACAATTAATCATGAATAATAAATATATAATTATCAAATATATAAAAGCACATCTAAACACGAGTAAATAATAACATATGTGTGAGTAAATAAATAATTAATTAAAATTTGATAAACATGAATAAGATTATATTAATATATAAATATATCATCAATGACGATTAATAGTCATATAAGTATACATCATGTACAATAAAGATATAAATAAGAAGAAATAGATAATAATGAATAAATAAATAAACATATGCAAAATAATGTGAATATATGTCTAAATTAATATAGGAAGTCTTGAACTATAAGAAACGAACAAAAAATGGAAAAAAGTAGCTAAAAGAGGTACCCAAGTCAACTCAAGTTAGTCAAACCGAGTCAAATTGAGTCAACTCGGTCTAGTTTAACCACTGGGTTGGGTCAATCACGAGCATAGACATAGGAAGCCAGCCGCAGGCACAGGCAGCAAATAGGAGACTTGGGTAGGACATATGCAGACACATGCAAACAGGCACGACGAGGTCGCTAGTTCCCATTGTCGAAAAATGGCAATGGCGGGGTGCTAGAGGTGCCGCTGGTTCTAATTGATAGTGAAGGTCAAGGTGGTGAAGATTGTGGCGGTGCCCGACGAAGTTCGGTTGCCAACTAGCAGAAAATAAACTAAAAAGTGGGAGTATCGCAAAGGTGGAATCGCCAGTGGCAAACGTGGCTACGGCGAGGGTCGATGTTGGTCTAAAATGTCAATAATGATGAGATGAGTCGATCTGGGTAGTTGATCTCGCCGGCTCCAAAAATTGACTTGAACAATTACCACAGAGGTGAAAAACGACAAACAAAACATCTTTACTGAAGGCCAAAGCAGTAGCACCGGTGTGGGTGGTGTCCTAGTTGATTGTCCGTTATGAAGTGGTCATAGTAGTGGTACTTCGATGGTTGCAGGCTGGCCGAAGACTTAGTGGTGGTGATGGTGGCCTAAAGAGTCGCCAAACATAAAAATTCTAAAAATGTGGGAGAAAATCCAAGAAAATAGAAGGGTAGTTGTAGGGTTGACATGACCAAACTAGATTTTGTCACATGGCACGATATGAACATATGACAAGTCGTGGGCCTAGTAAGGTCTACGTAGGGGAAACTAAATCGCAATCTAACTGAGACTCTATAAATAGAAATTGAGACGATGAAGCTAAATAAGTCTCGAAACCCTATATTCGATTAGCCCATGGGCAATCTGGTAGTCCGAAATCTCAAAGATGCATCCAAAAAAGATTTCTTGAAAAGCCTAAATGAAATCTAAACACTACAACAACCTCCATTTAGCACTAAAACCCAACGCTAACATAGACACTCATAACTCATGTTCTAGTGTAGTATAATCAAAACTATTATATGTATATTGGGTATACCTAACCTTCTTAATATTTTATACATCCATTTACGCTCACACTTATAACCTGAAAGCTGAATGACTCAAACCCACTCAAAATTTGCTATAATTGGGCAAGGTAACGAACAGGTTAAACCATAGCCTCAAGCTAGGGTTTTACCAACCTATTAGAATACAATAAAAATATAAAAAAGAAATCATTATACTCTATCTTCTTATTAAATATAAAATAAAAGTTTATCCTTAGAAAATCAAAGTCATTATAATCAATCCGTAAAATTAAAATCATCTTTAACATGAATCGGGTACATGCTTGATTTAGTATTCTATTATGCATGATCTCGAGGGGTCCAAGTCTCATACTCAAAAAGTCTCACCTGGTGGACTTCCTGGCATGACAGAGTAGGACTCAAGCCGGCAAACATATATACCTTAATAACGAAAACGGAGAATCGTGGCGGCCCATAAATATTTCCCACACGAGACGTAGCCGTGGATGCATTTCCATCACCAACTGCTTTAGTGGGCCGGCTACGTACCATTACCACCAGATCGTCCAACAGACGTTTCTGGAAGCCCAACCCCCCGTTCCACTGCTTCTCCAAAACATTTTATCGTCCTAAAGCCGCCGCCTCCCCCACCCGTCCCCCATTTCCACCCACTCCATCACCACCCAAACAACGCTGCTAGCTTGGGATAGAGTTTAAGGTTCTTGCTCTGATCCCCTCAATGGCTTCTTGTTCTGCATCCCAATTCGTCGGCCTGGCCTCCCCGACCTTCGCTCCGAGGAAGCCCGCCGCCGCTGCCCGCGCCCCTTCCGTCTTCTTCGGTCGCCGCCTCGGCACCCGCGCCTCCGGCCTGCCGCAGGAAGCCTTCTTGAGGATCAACAAGAGGCCCGGCCGGCGGAGCTCGGCCGGGCCGGTCCGGGTTGTCAACGAGAAGGTCGTCGGTATCGACCTAGGCACCACCAACTCGGCCGTGGCGGCCATGGAGGGCGGGAAACCCACCATCGTCACCAACGCCGAAGGCCAGCGCACCACCCCGTCAGTCGTCGCCTACACCAAGACCGGCGACCGACTTGTCGGCCAGATTGCGAAGCGGCAGGCCGTCGTCAACCCCGAGAACACCTTCTTCTCCGTGAAGCGGTTCATCGGGAGGAAGATGTCGGAAGTGGACGAGGAGTCCAAGCAGGTCTCGTATCGCGTCGTGAGGGACGACAATGGGAACGTTAAGCTCGAGTGTCCGGCCATCGGCAAGGAGTTTGCTGCCGAGGAGATATCTGCTCAGGTTTAAGTTACAGATGCAAGCTTTAGGAGCTTTATTTCTTTTCCCCTCATTTTATTGATGTTGAAGCTGTCTGATTCGTGGTTCGTCTTGTTGTCTATTGTGATGTTGCAGGTGTTGCGAAAGCTTGTTGATGATGCTTCTAAGTTTTTGAACGATAAGGTTACCAAAGCGGTGGTCACGGTCCCTGCGTACTTCAATGATTCACAGAGGACGGCTACCAAGGATGCCGGTAGAATTGCAGGGTTGGAAGTGCTCCGTATTATTAATGAACCTACCGCAGCTTCTCTGGCCTACGGTTTTGAGAAGAAGAACAATGAGACCATTCTTGTTTTTGACCTGGGAGGGGGTACATTTGATGTTTCTGGTAAGTATTCTCTTACAAAAGAACTCCTTTCTGTGTTTGTTGTGCGTTTAGCTTGTGATGTTTGGTTTGATGAAAGATAATTACTTGGGCCATCCTTATAGCATTCCTGCAAGTTTTGTGTATATAGGTTGTTCTGCTTATTATGTGAATTACGCCAATAATGGGTGGATGTAAATTCACGCTATCCCGTTAATAATGTGGGTTTTGATCTGCTGCCAAACAATATTTAGATTTTCGATGTCTACCCTGCAGTTCTCGAGGTTGGTGATGGAGTATTTGAAGTCCTTTCTACCTCAGGAGATACACATTTGGGTGGTGATGACTTTGACAAGGTTCGTTAGTGTATTAAAGCTACTCATCTGTGACACAATCTTTATAATATGGAAAAATATATACCTCCGAATTGTTGGTGCTTTGCACAGAGAATAGTGGATTGGCTAGCTGGCAATTTTAAGAGAGATGAAGGTGTTGACCTTCTCAAAGACAAGCAGGCTCTTCAGAGGCTCACTGAAACTGCAGAGAAAGCCAAGATGGAATTGTCTTCACTGACCCAGACCAATATCAGGTAGTTTTTTTTTATGTTTTGATTACTTTTCATTTGTTAGTTTATATCAGTTTTTTTTTTTGCAATTTTAACGTTGGAAACTAATAGTTTCCTTAAGCTTTTATTACTTGCTGATGTAATTGTTCTGGTCATTGCCAGTTTGCCTTTCATTACTGCGACTGCAGATGGTCCCAAGCACATTGAAACAACCCTTACACGGGCCAAATTTGAAGAGCTATGTTCTGATCTTCTTGACAGGTACGGTCTGGTAAATAGTTCATACGAGTTCTGATTTAATCATATGTGGTTATTGACTCTAAAGGCTCCTCTTATGCAATAGAAAATAATACTTCAATTGACATGTCCTTGTTCCTTTTTAGCATATTTCTTTTTACATTTACACCGTGTATTTGTTTCTCTTATGCAATAGAAAATAATACTTCAATTGACAAGCGGTTGTTGCTTTTAAGGGTGCGAACACCTGTAGATAATGCCTTGAGAGATGCAAAGTTATCCTTTAGGGATTTGGATGAGGTGATACTGGTTGGTGGGTCGACTAGAATTCCTGCTGTTGGGGAACTTGTGAAAAGGATGACGGGCAAGGACCCCAATGTGTCAGTTAATCCTGATGAGGTCGTTGCTCTTGGTGCAGCTGTGCAGGTCAGCTCATAGACTGACATATACTTTTCAACTGGTTTGTTTAGATAACATATATGAAAGATTTTTCTACCCGGGAATTGGAACTTTAGCAGCTCTTTTTGTTAAGGTTCATGATAAATGCTGCAGTTCGCATTTAAAATTAATATATTTGTTTTCCCATTATGCTATTGCAGGCTGGAGTTTTGGCTGGTGATGTAAGTGACATTGTGCTTCTCGATGTGACTCCATTATCTCTTGGTTTGGAAACATTGGGTGGGGTCATGACCAAAATTATTCCAAGGAACACCACATTACCAACTTCCAAATTCGAAGTCTTTTCAACTGCAGCTGATGGTCAGACTAGTGTTGAAATTAATGTCCTTCAAGGCGAAAGAGAGTTTGTGAGGGATAACAAGTCACTAGGAAGTTTCCGATTAGATGGAATTCCGCCAGCTCCTCGTGGGGTTCCTCAAATTGAAGTTAAATTTGATATTGATGCCAATGGTATTCTTTCCGTCATTGCAATTGATAAGGGCACGAGCAAGAAGCAAGATATTACAATCACTGGTGCCAGTACACTACCTAACGATGAGGTTTGTCTTCCTGATATTTCTTGGTTTATTTGTTCTCATGGCTATATGGGAATTAGTTATTGACTCACCCTGCCAATAATACTTCTTTCATATTTAATTGTTCACTGAATATTGGCAAATGGTTTATGAGCTGAAATGGTTTTGAAATGCAGGTAGACAGAATGGTGAAGGAGGCAGAGAAATTTGCCAAGGAAGATAAGGAGAAGAGAGATGCCATAGACACAAAGAACCAGGCGGAGTCTCTTGAATACCAAACTGAAAAGCAGCTCAAGGAACTTGGAGACAAGGTGCCTGCCCCTGTAAAGGAGAAGGTAGAAGCCAAACTTTCCGAGCTCAAGAATGCTGTATCCACTGGGTCGACACAAGGTATGAAGGACGCCATGAATGCCCTCAACCAGGAAGTCATGCAGATCGGCCAGTCCCTTTACAACCAACCAGGGGCGGCGCCTGGTGGCGCGGCACCAGGGCCTGAAGCTGGGCCTACTGGTGGTAAAACACCAGATGGTGGAGATGTAATTGATGCAGACTTCATCGACAGCAAATGAGAAATCTGCGGTATTTAATTTTTATATATGTATAGGATATTGGCGGGATGATCGACATGTAGGTTAGAATAAATGTCTTCGTTTTGGGATTTCTGATTTTTTTGGGGAAGTTGAGATTGAGAAATGTAGTCAGAAAAATAGATATGGCACTCGTGATGAGACTGTAACCAGCATGCTGGAACAA
Source organism: Piper longum (assembly GCA_032619315.1). NCBI lineage: Eukaryota > Viridiplantae > Streptophyta > Magnoliopsida > Piperales > Piperaceae > Piper > Piper longum. Next base: position 11,003 of record JAVDBV010072998.1, read on the forward strand.
TCTACTTAGCTTTTTGTTACGAGCAAGAGCTACAAATTTTTCCACAAACCTTGTTGCGGCTTCTTGGTGACATTTATGCTTTGAGTAATAGAGGTGGTGAGTTTAGAGGACACTATAAATCTTTAAGACTTGGTCTGGCAAATATAGATTGACTTTCTAGTGGGCTGTTACGTTTACTTCTGAGGATATTTGCTTGGAAATGAGAAATAGAACCCAGAAGACGATAAATGATAGTTGTGAACTCAGTTAATTTCTATCAGGCTGTCATGAGTGTGATTATAGCGCATGTATATTTGAAGACGGGATTTATGTGGAGTTCTGGTTCATGTGCATGCTCTTATATGTTTAAGATTTAGTTAAGGTGATACAGCAATTTTCAAATTATTCGAATAATCATGCAAATATAGTGTGATCTCTCGTTAACTGTTTGATTTCTTCCGACTAAAGGCTGTTGTTTCATGTTCACTAGATGAAAAGGTTTTTCTTGTTCCAATGATCTCAAAAGTGGTCGTTCGATAGTTCTTTAATTGGTTCTATAATTCAATATTATGCATTAAGCATCCCAAGTGGACTATCCGGCAGTTCTGAGCTCAATTGTGCTGTGGGGAGTGTACCAAACATCATCGAGAAACGTAGTAAAATCACAGCACACTGTATTTCGAGAATCCAAGTTAGATGAGAACGGCTACCCTATCTCTGATTCAGCATTGAAGAAGAAATGTAAAAACTGTGTACGGTTCTCGTTAATATAGTTTCCAAATGAGTCAAATAAAAACCAACTACTGATATATTAGGTGACTATCAAAATAGCTGACTACAAGATATAAATTAAACCGATATCTGGATGGAAAGACATGGGATCATTTCTTTCCAACAATATGGAAAAACATAAATTAAATCAAGAAAATCCAAGCAACCTTTTGCATGCTCTGATAATCTTAGTGCCTCTTTCTTGGATTCGCGTCCCATATACAAAGTTGGAGGTGGAGTGTACAAGGACTCAAAAGGGTCAAGTATCCTATAATTTTTCTGTCCAATTGAGGGGGGACTTCCACATTGAGAAAGCCCTCTTCACCAGAATGAACATTGCTCTTGCTGTCTAAAACTGAGAGAAGCAGTAATCGGAGCCAAGCAGCTTTTCCTTAAAATGGCACCAAAATTCTCCCGAGCCCCTCTTGTTCTTCCTTCATCGTGAAGCTTTTGATGTCAAAATCAACATACCTGTTATGGGCTTTTAGTGGGGAGATGGGGTTTGTTTTTTGGTGGAGGAAAGTGAGAAAATGGGAGGTCGGACAAATCTGTGAAGCTACATATTGCTGCCAGCTTGTATACTAGACCTGACACCTTCCATTGTGCATCCGGAAGTAGGAAGACGAATTCGTTCATCTATTACAGCCTCTATTTATTCATCTTGTGAAATGTTGGTTAGTGGTTAACTGACTAGGTGTGTTTGTTACTCATGACATGCAATGCAAATACTCTTTAATGGTGCCTCCTAATCAAGCACAATGGGCCAATAATTGAATAAATATGCATCAAGTAGTAGCATATGTCACAATATTATAATTGTGAGTTTTCTTATTCTAAATTATGTCTAGGCTTCTGATTAGAGACGAAACACAACGTAAAGCACGTTTTATCGGTTTACATGGTTACTGAGCTTGAAGGAATAACAACGGCAGAGTGGACAAGAGCATTAACGTAGACTTGGATGCATATATGGGGGTTTTGTTCAAGTATACATCAGAAGAACATAATACATTGATTGATAGGAAAAAGGCAAGAAAACATCACTCACTCACTTGAAAAACATCAAAGTAGAAGAAGCCAGCCAGGTGAACTCTCCACCTTCTGGAACCGTTTTGCTTTTCTGGTCATGAAAAATACAAGGGAACCATGACATAGATTATACGAGAAAAACATTACAATGATGGTCTTCAAACAAAATCTAATAGAACTTATCCACCTTATATTATCATATATACTCTTTAATTCTATCATTGTTGGAAGTTGTCATGCAATACTGTATGCCACAAAAATGCATACAATCTTTTTTTTCTTTTTCTAATAAATGTCCCAACTAATAAACCAAGTAAATATGTTAAACCTCTAACTACAACATGTTATGGACTTTAACAAGCTTAGCAGAAACAAGGACAAAGTGACGAGTTGGAAATAGTCGTCTAAAACTCCTTTAAGTTGTCGCTACTAAATATGATATCAACTTTGTTTGCAGAGTGCACACAATCCAAAATAATACCATGAACAATTGTTCTCCCCCTGACAACAAAATGTATAAAATATTTGGGATATTGTTTTTTTTATTTGAAGAAAAAAATTAAATAACTTCACTTCTCTTTATATAAAAGCAAATAGGCCACCGTGTCATTGCAATCCATAAATTGAATACATGACTACACTATTATTCATAGCCAATGTCAGATTTTTTTTTCCCAAGCAAAAATAGCCGGTGCCAGTTTACCTGATTGATCAATGGATCACCCAATACCATATTTTTTTTTCAACACCCCCTTCCTATTCCCACTCCGATGTGCCTATCCCCCTTCTTTCTCCATGTCTATTCTCAATAACATGTAAATGGAACACTTTCAAAATGAAAGACTATACAAATCGCAACCCTAGGTCCCTCTAACTAATAATGCTCTTATATTACCAATCATTCGACAGAGTCAGTATTGTACTATTCAAAAGCCCGAGTGCATGAAATTTTTATTTGAAAGAACTAGAGCTGAAGACAAGAAGAAAAGAATAACAGAGCCTGGACAAAGTAGTAATGTATGGAATCTGCTTAAAATGCGACAGTCAATATCAAAATCAATAAAACAAAGATACGCTCTACACTAAATGAAATCGAATTCATTAAGAACCAACTGCTAAAAAATAAAAGGCTAAATCCTGATAATTTCAAAATGTCCAAAAAAAGGTGGTTTTCCATGCTTGAACATGGTGGTTTAAATGAGAAACTTGATGTTCTTTGCAAATATGTAAAATGATAACAGGTTACTAAGCACAGTGTAACATTAACATATATATGATTATCAACATAGAGGACCACTAAAATCAAACATAAAGCACCAAACCCATTTTATTAATTCACACAGTGCAATCTTCAAGAACAATTGACACACAAATTTTTTCATTCAATACCCTACTAATAACAAGGTTGATGAGCGATCGCAAAGATTTGATTTTTTGATTGATTCTATCTGGCAAAGAGAGAGAGAGAACATAATGTGAAACATAGGGCAATTTAAAGTTAATCGAATGGTTGAAAATGGCTATTACGTATGTGAAGGAGCCATTTAACTTTTGAGTTATGCTTGAATCGTAAGAGCAAAATTTACAACTACATAATTCAGAGTCAAAAATATCACTTGTACGCATATAGGCAATTTGTGAAACATTTGCCAGTTTAACATACAAATCGGAATCAGATACAACAAACATGTAATCAACACCGCACTAACTCTAAATGAAGAATAACAATGTCAAATATCGACCCGTATTACCATAAAAAAAACGATAAAAAAGAGAGTAAATGAACAAACTTCAAGTTACAAACCCTAGAAAAGCCGCCCCTTCAATTCGCGGAACAGCAATTTTCGGCGTGGCCACCATCGGAGCAATTCCCGGGATGGCGATGGCCGCGGGGGTTGGCGCCGGAAGGATCGTCCTCGTCGGCGTCGCTGTCATCCTCGTCAAACGGTGTCTGCTTGTCGAAGACGCAGCACTTCTTGGAGCTCTTGCGCTGCAGGAACTCGTTGTCCACGGTCCCTTCCTTCCAGGTCACCTTCTTCTTCGGGCGGGAGAGGAGGAGGACCAGGGATCGCTGGCCGCCGCCGGCGTCGCCGGGTCGAGGGCGGGCGTCGTTGAGCGTCAGAGTGGCGGTGGAGGGATGCGATAGCGATCGGGCCATTTTTGGAGTGTGGGCGATGGAAGACGAAAGATGTGAGCTTTTTCATGGCCTTGCTCGTCGCATATTCGTATATTATTATGGGAAAAAGTATTCATGCCACGGCAGGACAAAACGTGTTCTCGCCTTAAAATTTTAATCTTAGTCGTGCGAAGGATAACTCGGATTTAATAAAATAAAATAAAATGTTTTACCCTCTCATTTATCAGCGGTTTAATTTCAGCCACGACTAGCCGACCGGACCTCATTACCATCATCGACGGCACTAGGCTCACACCATGTCTAGCTAGCCATGGCCAAAAAAAATAATAATGCTGTGATCAAACCTAGCCATCCCCTACCCAATTTTGGTTGGGGGATAGCCCGATCCACCCTACAATGTCTATACTTGACCAGCAATAATCAAATTAAATCATGCCCCATATAAAATTACGCAATTGTGCTGTCGTAACACTATTAATGATGAGGGTTTAAGTTTTTTGTAAAAAAAAAATAAATTTAGATTATCATTATAATCGGACCGCCCATACTAAAGATTGTTAGCTTAAACAATTAAGCCTCTATTATTTTTGGGACTTTTCTTTTTTTTTTGGTTGTTATGTGGGCCTGGACTTTTAAATTTTGATAACTTAGGGTTTGCTAGTTATAAATGGGCAATATAATGTTTTGCATGCGATTAACTTGAACATGGGAAGAAGATATAAGGTGTAGAAGAAACGAGGATACCAGGATTGATTGGTCCTAATGTGTTTCAGCTAAAGCCAACATAAATAAATAAGGCCAACATGATTGGGCTAATGAACATTCAACTAGCCCATTGTTGGGGCATGGAATCCCTATACGATCTTGCTTTTGGTCGTGTCAACAAAGAAACTATGCAAATTAAATAAAAATAACTTAAGCCATGAGCGAAGAAAAAGACGGAAGATTTTTATGTAGTTGTCCATCATAGGACAGTCTACAAATAACTTAATAACCACGAATCAGCTATTTTATTTGATATTAGATTTTATATAAATAGTGAATTTTTGCCGCCATCTTTGAATTGATCTGTATTTGTTGTCTTTAACTTCAATGCTCTAGTTCAATTTCTTTTTGTCTTCCAATGATTAAAATAGCTTTATTAGCTCGTTCTGAGCATCCAAAACGGCAGGGTATCCCATTTCGCCTCCATCCGAGATCCGGAAGATCCTGTAAATAGTTTCCTTATTAAAATTATATCGACTTAGACCGAACCAAACTTGGTTGGTCCAGAAGTTGTTTGCGATGAAATCTTCAATGGAGCTGACCCAGCCTAATTTAGTCCAAAGCCATTGGGCCTTAATTGGGTTTCAGGAACTCAATGTACACGATCAGCATTGGGCTCAATACAAGGAGCAGAACACAGTCCCATGCAAAGATGGCTCATTTATCCTTCACTTCTTTACTCTCTTTTTATTTTTCCACGAAACCGATGCAAGTGGACAGCGGCAGTAGCAACAGTGATAGCGGCAAGTGAGTAATGAGAACAGCAGCTTACAACTTGAAGAAGTCAACAAGGTACTCCGGGAAGGCTATAGTTGGACAGAGCTTGCCCCATCTCCTTGAATTGCAAGTTTCAACAATGAAGGAAGGGCCCAACAACATGTAGCAGAATTTTATGTCAGCAAAGCTTGAACAGTAGCCAATGTGGAACTTGCCTCCAGGTGCAAGTCCTTGGCGAGGCTCCAAACAGCAATACGATTCCTTTGGCAGCAATGAACTTCTTCCTCTGGCAGAGAAGCTGTAACATGGTAATGAACCTCTGAAATTCAAACTCTGGCTCTCGGCAACAAGTTTCGGCGAGACTACGGCAAAATAACAGTGCTTCATTTTTGCAGGGGCCATACAGTAGCGAGAAATTTCCATTCCAAGATCACGGTGGCAAGCTTTCTTCTCCCCTCAGGCTCAGAAGTTGCGTCTGACGGGATCGTTAATACTCTTCTTCTCTCCACGGCAACTTCACAGCAACGGGATCGGCAGCAAAACTCTGAGGCATGGAGTAACTCCTCTTCGGGGCAAGCTTCAACGTGACCACGTGACAACAACTAGGAGGGAATTTCACGACGAAGCTCTGGCGGCAACGACACCTCGCAACAAAGTCTCCTTAACTCCTGACTGCGGCAAAAGTTCTGGGCAACCTCATAGCTTCGACTCTTGGCTTCAAATCTGGTTCTCCAAGGCTGGGAAGAGGCTCCGATAACAACACCCACAAGCAAAGGTGACTTCGTTTTGGCAATAGACAACTTCTAAGAAGGAACTTCTCTTCTCTTTGTTAAGTCAGTGATCGGGGCAGTGCTTCAGCAATCAATCCTCCAAAGGGATGTCAATCCAGGACTTGCACGAGTTGTGTAAGTTGAAACCAGCAGCAAGAACAGCAAGGTGGAGAGATCTCTTTTTGGTGAAAGCAAGACCTCTGATGCTTTGGCCCTTTGGCCCCGATCAAGTTTTAATACTAATTTTTTTTAATCTAGAAGTTAATTTAAAAAATAATATTTTCTTAGTAGTTTAGTCATTAACACCTTTTAGAACCGATATGGAATAAACCCAACAATTTTCCTTCACACGTTGGGCAAATCTGACAAACTCAAAAAAAATTTTCACAAATTCCCCTCAAATCATCAGGTAAAAGCCACAAAGGATGACAATCGGTAAAAGTAAATACCAAATTTCCTAAGATCGTTGGCTCTAATATCACTTTTTGGTAAATTATTGGCTTTGATACTACTTCTTAACCTCTCTGAGCCCCTAACCAAGTTTTAATACCACTGTGGGGCCCTTAAAGCCTCTAAAACCATTGTTGAGCCCATTGGGCCCCAAAAAAGAACTTATATGTCACGGGCAACTCTTAATTTAAAATTAATTTAAAGAATAAAGTTTTTCCATTAATTTATACACAACTCAACAATACTTTATATTAATAATGTAAAATAAATCTAACATCGAGCAGGTGTCCCACGATGTCCCACAACTACATGACTCAAATGAGGTAGTAGCGGTGATTGTTCTCCTCTTTACAAAACTTCAGGCAGCAACACTCACTTTGGCGAAGTCCACTTCGATTAGTGGTGGTATCCAACAAAGCAAAGTGACGGGTGTTGTATGGGATTGAAAAATCCCACATCTAAATGGTGTGGGGTGTGAGGGGGGGGGGGGGAGGGGGTCTCTCTCCCTATAAAAGGGACCCTCCCCCCTCTTTAGTTTTTCATCCCAAAGGTAATATCAAAGTTATCAACTTCCCTTTCTACCAATGGTAATTTATTCTTTCTCTCTTTGTAATATTTCTCTTTACTGAAATATTATTTTAGTAGTGTCCGAGGACCTAGGCAATTGTCGAACCTCGTTAAATTCTGGTGTTTGTTCTTATTCTTTTCTTGTCTATTTAATAGCTATTGTCGAGTATAGTTGGTGTTAATTATTGTGCTATTTATATTACTTGTCTTAATAAAATTCTGTCTAGGAGTTGGTTTTTAAGCGGACTATCTTGTCCCACCAATTTTCCTGGGAATTTTATTTTGGGGTGATTTTTTAGTACAATAGTTTTCACGCTTGTCATCTAAGTAATAGTTCTCACATTGAACTAGTTATCTTTGGTGAAAATTACACGTTTTTCACAACAATTCGTATCAGAGCCATTGGTTAATTCTAGTATGCTCTGTGGTTGCGGTTTATGTTAATCTTCCACATCAAAAAAATTTTCCTCGAGCTCTTGGTTAATTTTAGTATGCTCTGTGGTTGCGGATTGTGCTGATCTTCTATATCAGAAAAAATTTTCCTTAGAGCCAGTTGGCTTTCCGCATTGAGAGCTATTAAATAGACATTGTAGCAGAAATGATAGAAGCATCCACATCGAAGGCAACAACTTCTTCATATTCAATTTTGGGAAGAACTGCTCTTACAAATCCAAGATTTGCTGTGGAGATTTTTTGATGGTACCGGTCATTTCGGCATGTGGCAAAGTGAGGTTCTAGATGCCCTCTTTCAACAGGGTCTAGACATTGCCATCGAAGAAAAGAAAAAGAAGATCTTCAGGAGAAAGAATAGAAGACGCTGAATAGAATGACATGTGCTACCATTCGAGCGTGTCTTTCTAGAGAGCATAAGTATGCTTTTTCTAAAGAAACTTCTGCAAGTAAATTGTGGAAGGCACTGGAGGAGAAATTCTTGAAGAAAAGTAGTTAGAACAAGCTCTATATGAAAAAGAGATTGTTCCGGTTCAACTATGTTCCTGGTACCGCTCTAAATGATCATATTAGTAGCTTCAATCAGCTAGTAACTGATTTGATGAATCTGGACGTGACTTTTGAGGACGAAGATCTAGCTCTCATGTTGTTAGGATCACTTCCTCATGAATTTGAGTTTTTTGAAACTACTCTACTTCATGGGAAGGTTGTTGTAACGACCCGCCCTAACCGAGCCCCCGTGTTACTGAGAAATGAATCATAACATGGCAAATAAATCTAGAAATTTATTAATCATAAAAATAATAAATCATGTTATGATAGCATGCCTTAAAATAAAGAAATAAATTAACTACTTAAGCAAATATTCCACAGTTTTGGACCGTTTCCCGTAGCCACACTTATAACTCAAAAGAGTAAAAAGGAAGTCTAATTTATTATCAATTCACCAAACCTACTTTGGTAAAAGAACCGTCCACCACACTCTTAAGCATCAGTCCAAAGTTGTTCACCTGCGGAGGCAATTCCGCGTTAGTGATAAAACCACTAAGTC
>JAVDBV010073032.1:0-16078 GCA_032619315.1 Piper longum
TAACTCGTCCTACAAGTAGAAAACCAAACACACGATGGAATAAAGCGTAAATCAAGAGACGAGTCCTAAACGGACCTGGTAGAAGCTCCAAGCGTGTCATCGCGCCTAGGCGGCGAGCTCCTACTCCGTACCTACACATCAGAACCAAATACTAACGACCGCTAACTACATGATGCATCAAACTCGACACAATCATTACACGCAAGACTATCCAACATCCATAACATTCAAATAATTATGATGTAGAATAATTCTAACTATCCTATTCGTACCAATTTTATTATGCATTTCTAATTTACATTATGGTCACTTGTCATGCTTAGCTAAATTTACTTCGTTAGATTACTTAATCTTCATTCACACTTCCCTAAACTCTGTCACTTATCATCTCATTCGTAATTAGAACTTAATCACATCAACATTAATTAATTAATCCTATCATGCTGTGCTAACACTCATCAACTATAATTAATCACGTAATTAGAGCTTAATCAAATAAATATCGATTAATCAGTCTTATCATGCTTTCTAACAATCATCAATCATAAATAATAAACTTAGAGGTAATTATACCTCCTATCGTCGGCAATCGGCGACGGCTAGGGTTCCGTCGTGCGTGCATCTCGAACCCCGAATTCGGCGCTCCACGGCTTCCGAAGCTCGATTGGATTCAACCGGGTGAACTCCGCGGAAGATCCGGTGAATTCCAGCGAATTCCACCAACTCCAGTTTTTTGGCGAGTTCTGGCGGTTTTCAGCGGTTTCCGGCGACTTTCCGGTGGTTTTCCGGCAAGGCGCGGCGGTGGGTAGATTGCTCCGGCCGATCTGGGCTGCCGGAGCGGCGATCTCGTCGGGGATGGTAGATGGGAGGTCGACGACGACGATGACACCACTGGACAGCAACGGCGGCAGTCGGCGGCGCCGAAATCGGCGACGCGATCGAGCGCGGGCGCGGCGCTAGCCGCGGCGATTCCCAGCGTCGCGGCGGGGGTCGGTCGGGGTCGGTCAGGGTGGCACAGCGACGCTTCGCCGGGGCTGGGTGGCGTCGGTCGGCGGCCGGGCGACACTGGGCGACGGCGGCGGCGGCGCATGGGGTGGCTGGGGTTTTGGGTGGGAGAAGTGTCGAGGGAGAAAAGAAAAGGGTGGATGGCAAACTCTTAATTAAAACTTGACTCGAGTCCGTCTCGAGTCAAAAATAATAACTAACGCGTAATAAATCTTAAAAAAAATCTAGAAAAATCAGGGAAAATCCTATAAAATAAAATAAAATGCACAACATCCAAATGACATGCTCTATAACCAATAACCCATCCAAAACTACCCATAACGCGTCCTAACGCGATAAACGGCCTAAAACTATTTCTACGATCACAAAATAATAAATCTAAAATCACCCACTATATACTCTCATGCATTCTGATAACTCATTCTCTGCTCATTCATGTCATTATCATCACATCCTCGCTACACATTACCCTCACAGCTCATACACGCGACCGGCATTGGCTCAGTACACGTGTTCTGAAATACACTCAACTTGAACCGACGGCTGAACCAATCGGCTAACGACTATAAAACCTGTGACTCGAATCACGGGTTTTACAGTGCATGCCTAGACTTATGGTTCAAAGGGTACTGAAAGCGACTGCTTGAGAGTACTCGACATTCGTACTCAAGGCCAAGAGTAACATGAAGGATGTAGAGGGCAGAAAGGAATGAAATTGATGCGAGAAGCGATAGATGAAATGACGAAGAAAATATAATGTTATGAAAAGAGAATGATATGGAAAGGGGACGCTGCCGCTTGAGGGGGATGGCTTCCATTAGTGCCCTTGTGAGAGTTCTTGAAGAAGTATATGATGTTTTGTATTCAACAGGAAGGTGTTACTCTCTAGACCGGTAATACTCGTTATTGACGGTTTTTTTAATATATATGTAGGTGATGATTGTGATGAATGAGGGTTGTCGGGACTGCGGAGGAGGAGTACGGAATCACGCACACATGTACCTACCAAACGTATGTAGTGATGATGATGTGTATTGAACCGTGTTGATGAATTTGATATGCTATTACTGTGAATCTATTATGAGCATTTTGCATGTTAATGGAAATGGAAGCTGAAAAATGTGCAGGGTAAACACCGAATTAAGGACAATTAGATTGTGATGAAAATGAAATGTTTGGACTATGTTTTGATGCCTGTTGATGTAAATATGTGATAGTTGGTTACTGTGGCCCTATTGCATTTTTAAGGGAGATTCTATACGTTTGTTCATGGAAATTTTTTTTTTTTTGATTTCTCATTTATTGCAGTTGTTTTGTTTTTTCTCGCATATCATGGCATGCATGTAAGACAATAGAACCCAAGCATCCCATCCATGCATCTCATGTTTGCATCTCTATCTTAAGACGCCAAAGGCAGATTTCGGTCGGCATAACCGAATCCATTAGATTAGCGAATGGTTCGGCTGTCGGTGACACTTCTGAGTCGGTTCACGGGTGAACCAGAAAGGGTGTTACACATTATCTGTTCATTGGTAGGGAGAGAAGCATGGTTTTCTGATGTGTAAATTATAATGCAAGTGCACGTGCCGAATTAAGTAATAAAAGTGATAAAAAAATATCTTCCTACGAGAATTAATAGCAGAAATTCTCGGTTACGAAAACTAATTTAATCAATTATACTTAAATGAAAACAAATTTAAAGAGTGATTTAATTATAAATTAAGATTAAATTAATCTAACATGAAATATTTAAATTATATATTAACTTGAAGACGATAAACTTAGGATTTTCAGTTTCACCTATTGCTCTATATGATTAAAGTTATAACTTCTACCTATGAATTGCATATTTGGATCATTAACTACGAGAATTAATTATTTATGATAATCTCTCGATTCTCTATAAACTTATTGCTCGCACCCAATTTTTATGTCTCTGTGAAATTATGTATGCAAAATGATGCTTTAATATTTTCCCTTAACAGTTACCTAAGACATATGAATATATCTTTATTTTCACATGTGAATCACCCAAAATAGATGAGAAAATGTTATTTTATTCAAAGACAAATTTTATTTTTTTATCTGTAAACAAGATCAAATCTTTAGATCTAACAATAGATGATCAGTCTAATGATAGCATTAAGAACGAAATAAAATGGATGACCTAACATCATAATCACATAGATAAAAATTAATAATCCATGCACTAGTTGTCGTTGAAAATCCTAAAAAAGAATTTACTCAATAAAATAATCAATTAAACTTAAGAAATTCATATGCGATATGAAAGACATCATTTAATTACAAAGAAAACTAAATCAAAATTCGAAAAATTCTTTTTGAGAAAATGTCTTCTTCTTCTGATCCAATTTCTTAGTCATTCTTTCTCGTCTTTCGTATCATCGCTTAGCTATCTAAAGTTGTTTTTTTTTCTCCCCTCCTCCTTTTTTTCTTTTCTTTCCCCTTTTCTTTAAAGCTTAATCAAGTTTATAAATGATCCACCCAATAGTATAAGTGGAGTTCACCATAAAATCCTAAAATACTGTAAATTTATTTTTTCGCTGCCAGCACTTGAACTTTCTGATCTCTGGTGCTCGAGTGCTGTGGTCTTGGCTATAATTTCTTCTAAACCACAGGGCCAATGCTCAAGCACTCTAAATCATAGCACCGAGCACTAGGGTTTCGGGCAGAACACCAAAGTACGCTTTTCAACCCGAGTTTATTCTGAATTCGTTCTAGATAATCTTCTAATTTTTATACCCTGCCAAAATAATATTAATTAATACTTTTTACATCAAAATCGCAATGATTTCTTGCTTTATTAATAATACCTAATAAACTCCTAAACTAAGAAAATAAAAATAAAAATCACTCGAAACATGAAAAAATTCAATATAAAATGTAAAGAATAATAACTCTTTTACAGAATTATCATTCTAGCATTGGCATGTTGGACATGCGTCAAGGCCTTGCTTTTGTAACTGAAAGATATTGTCATATAAGGTTTAGAGGATTGTGAATCAAAATAGCCTAATATGCACTTGGACACTAAGGACTGGGCGATATAAATATATTGTCATCCCATTAGGGATAGTGACAACATTTTTTATCGTATATGAAAATTATTTCCAATAGATCGGCCAAATCCATTGGATTGGGCTAAATCTGTTGGATCAGGGTTTTGCGTAAACCCATGTAGTGTTTCTTATCTATTCATTATTTTTATTCGTTCTTAATAATTTTATCACTAATGTCGAATTGCTTTCACATATAACAACTAGCTGGGAGTGAGTCTTAAGAGGAGACAGTGGCATGGACTCTACACATGAACTATTTACATAGTTTATTTATTTCATTTTGGATTTCTTTTTATTTTTTTTGTTATATTTTATTAGTTTTGGAACACTTAGTTGTGGAACACAGTTCGGTCGTGGGATATGGATTCACTTATTATTATTATTATTACTATATTGCTTAATTAGATTTGTTATGAACATGAACCAATAAAAATGCTTGATGGATTTAATTATTTTTCTGCAATTTAAATGACATTAATTTTACTTGTTCAATTCTTGTTAATTATTTATTGTTTATTGCATGCCTTGCTATAATTCATCATCATTCTATGTGCTGTTTTGCTCGGGGCCTGCGTTGTCAGACCAAAAGACAGGAATGTAAATTTGGGAGGGGAGTCACATTCACCATAGCTTTCCCCCCAACGGAGATTGAACCCTCTCATAAGACTTTATTTCACCTATTCTTCGTATTTCTTCCATTTCCCTCTTTTATGAAAGCTTGTGCTTTTTTAATCATTCCCTCTATTCTTTATGTTTTTTTAATAAATATGTAACTTACTGCGGACATGTTGACACTAGTAACATCTTTATCTCTAACACCAATTGTATTGCACTAAATAAAATATAAAAGCCAGACTTCCAATGCCTCTATCTTTATGGATTGCTATACAGTAAAAGCTTGCAAAGGCTCTAGTGGGTAGTCGATCGTTTGGATGTCTTCTGATTAATTTCAGGGAGTGAAGAAATGATGAATTGCTTTATTTGATGAATAATAAAACTACTTAAAAATAATAATTAGTAATAGGGGATGCAAACAGGACCCCTTTTCTGATTCACCATGTACAATATCAACGAGCCTTTCAAGCACTAGAAGAGGCATTTCCCAGTCATTATAGTAACGGATACGAGGAGGGAGAGAGACCATGTTCAATAGCAACGAGCCTTTGAAGTACTAGAAGAGGCATTTCCCAGTCATTATAGCAACGGATACGAGGAGGGAGAGAGACCATGTTCAATAGCAACGAGCCTTTGAAGTACTAGAAGAGGCATTTCCCAGTCATTATAGCAACGGATACGAGGAGGGAGAGAGACCATGTTCAATAGCAACGAGCCTTTGAAGTACTAGAAGAGGCATTTCCCAGTCATTATAGCAACGGATACGAGGAGGGAGAGAGACCATGTTCAATAGCAACGAGCCTTTGAAGTACTAGAAGAGGCATTTCCCAGTCATTATAGCAACGGATACGAGGAGGGAGAGAGACCATGTTCAATAGCAACGAGCCTTTGAAGTACTAGAAGAGGCATTTCCCAGTCATTATAGCAACGGATACGAGGAGGGAGAGAGACCATGTTCAATAGCAACGAGCCTTTGAAGTACTAGAAGAGGCATTTCCCAGTCATTATAGCAACGGATACGAGGAGGGAGAGAGACCATGTTCAATAGCAACGAGCCTTTGAAGTACTAGAAGAGGCATTTCCCAGTCATTATAGCAACGGATACGAGGAGGGAGAGAGACCATGTTCAATAGCAACGAGCCTTTGAAGTACTAGAAGAGGCATTTCCCAGTCATTATAGCAACGGATACGAGGAGGGAGAGAGACCATGTTCAATAGCAACGAGCCTTTGAAGTACTAGAAGAGGCATTTCCCAGTCATTATCGTAACAGATACGGGGAGGGAGAGAGACCATGTTCAATAGCAACGAGCCCTTCAAGCGCTAGAAGAGGCATTTCCCAGTCATTATCGTAGCATATACGGGGAGGGAGAGAGATTTGCCAAATCACGGAAGCTAAGTGCTGAATCTTCATCACTACAATAATAGCATGATTGATTAGCTGCACAGAGCATGAACCAGTTGAACTAAGAAATAATAGTATGATTGATTCTTGACTCAATCGGGTCAGCTTTCTAAATTATATACTGCTTTTGGTTGGTTATATTAATTACTTTTTTTTTCTACCAATTAAACTGACCCTAAATGAGTTTAGTAGGAAGCAAAGCAAAGAATATTTATGTAGAAAGATTTTGTGAAGAACAAGTAAATAAGTCAGAAGCAGTTACCAAGTCTACAAGAGAGAAATTGTTTTTGTCAAGCCTGGAACAGAGTTATTCCGAATTTCTACTTGAAATGGCAAATTTAGAAGAAAGAAAATCGCACAAATGTTAGTCTTGCTTTAGGTACTGCAGCCTTGGTAAGGCAGCTTTCTGATTCATCCCCAGAACTTGGAAACCTGGTGATTACTTCCAATAAATCTTCTTGGTTATAGGGTTTCGCACTTTTCTGTCTACCTGGGAATTTTTAAAAAATTGTCGGAATAAATTGGAGTTATATATTTTGAAGGATGCATGGAAGATATTGCCATGTGATATCCTTCAAAATTAGTATTATTTCCAATAACATTGTGATAAGATTCGATATATTAAGAGGGTGTAATATTTTCTACTTGAATTAATCATTTAAAAAAATATTTTCTGCCTGTCGGCTTGCATTCGGACAGGTGGCTTTTTATGTCAGTATTTGGTTTATTGTCATTAGTATTTTTTCTGAAAATAAGACACTTTTTCAGTATAAGGTTTTGAAGGGAGACAACAATATTTAATTGAAATTTAACATCTTTCCATTGCTTTAGCTGTTATAAATTTGACATAAAGTTCAAAATTAAACTTTATTCTATTGTAAAATTATTAATTTTCAAAGCTAAATTAAAATGCAAGAGCATTAGTACTTAATAAACTATATTATAACATAACTTCCGCTAAATCCAGCTCCACTTGCGCTGCTGTGGAGAAGTTTCCAAGGCAAGAATTCGCAAAACTCTCTTTTGCCAAACCCCAATTACATTTCCCACAATCAACATTTTGCTATGTAAGGCAGTTTCATAATAGCAAAGGATAGTTTACAATTTTGTGGCCATGGGTTAGGTTCCTGTTTATATGTTTCAAACCATGTTATTATCATGAGCGTTGGCCTCTCCCAACACCTCTGGGTTGATTGTGTGTAACATGTAATCGCAAGCAGCCACAGCCTCTCCTACAGTGAGATAGATCCACTCTTGACCCAGTGATTCTATGAACTTGGCCTTGTCTAGCTTCTTCATTACTTCACTTGAGGGGTTGGCCAAAGCAAGCTGCCAATCAATACCCAAGCCAACAACCATTAGCAAGAAAAACAAGAACATAGATTTGAGAGGAAGAGAGGAGGAAATATTTTAATGAGAGCAGGTTGTTGACCTTCAATCCTTTTCTGTCAATTGACTTTCTCACTTCCTCTAGCATGGTAATCCCACTAGAGTCAATGGCAGCAACAGCTGTGAATAAACAACCAAATAGACACCATAATTTAGCTGCTATCTATGATCATTTTGCACAGAGAAATACTTGATCAATGACCAATATATAGTTTCAAATACCACAATATTGCACCCACTAGTCTGGCACTGCAATATACAATGTACTTCAAATTTATTACTACTTGTTTTACTCCTACGGGCCATTTTAATTTTCACCTGTTTTTTATCTCAAATTTTTATTTCAATAACTAATAAATTATTCTATTTTTAATTTTAAAATCCAATGAATCAACCTCATTGGATTTGAATGAACCAAATTTACCCATTGTATCGTATAAATCTGGTATGGTAAACCGACACGATATTAAAACTTTGCAATGACCCAAGAAGACCACTTACAACTCATGTCTAAAATGACATATCGTAGGCTTATCTCTCCGGACTGTTTGATTCTATCCTCTTCGTCATAAATCCACCTCGAGATCCTGCCTTATTGCCAATATGTAGAATTTGTACCATCAGAGTGTGACGTGATTGGGTTTGAAGATACAAAATTATATAGTAGGACCATATGTGATAGATTTCGTAATAAAAAACGAGTGATCTTCAACATGAACTATGAACTGACCTCTCTCGCAAATAGCTAGCATTGGCAAAATAGATAGGAGCAGCAATTTGCAGAATGAGAATGCCGGGGACGTGAATTGCTCCCGGATACTGATTCACATTTCTGAATGATGCCAAGTTGGGAATGTTGCCAAGAACATGAGTCCTCGGTCGTGCTACGAACAGGAACACTCTAAGCATTGATATCACCACCTGTTCAATATGCCCATCTTGTTTTTTAGAGTAAAGCTTAAGCCAAAGGATGGAAGTTAATATCTATATCTATTCTTACAAATAAAGGGGGAACTCAAAATTGGTTTTAATTAAAGCATGAGAGATAACCAAACAATATATAATAAAAAAAATCAAATTATTATAATTTATTTTTTTCATTCAATTATGATTTATCTTTAAAGTCAATTAGAATCTATATATAAAATATTGAATTATAATAGACTATCTTATTATTCAACGAGAATTTATATATATAATTAAATTTTATCTATATAAGTTGTGGATGACGCGATATCTTGTTTAGATTTACTAAAAGTTAAAAAACTTAGATTTAAAATGTTAGACTCAACTCGACAATGCCAAGAGGTGGATCAATCGACTCAGAATTAACCCTAAGCCAGCTCAAAGTAATTTATACTATTTTTTAATTAAATAAATAAAAAATAAGAAATTAGTATATATTACGCTTAGTACTTAAAATTGTCAAATATATAATTTATATTATTTTAACATATTAATTTAGCTAAATTTAGGAAAAAATAATGTGTTGATAAAATTTATTACTTACTCACGGAATCAATCATGAAATCTTATTCTCCGATGACTAAAAAAGTCATAAATAAGTCAACTGTTAGAAATTTTTACGTAAAAATGGTGTTTTAAAATTATGATGATACTTACTGCAATGATGAGGCCAATCTCAACGCTACCAAAGACAACACCAAGATAAGCTCCAAGGCAGACGCAGAAGTCGACTTTGTCAACCTTCCAGAGGTGAATGGCAGCTTCATAGTCGATGAGGCCCAACATGGCTGCAACAATAATAGAGGAGAGCACAACCATTGGAGTGTAATGGAAGAGGGGCGTTAGGAACAAGAGTGTGAACATGACTGCCACAGCCATCACAATGTTGGAGACAGCAGTCTTACATCCGGCGTTGTAGTTCACAGCTGATCGTGAGAATGGTCCTGCAATCCCATTTATTCAAGGTTAAGAACTTGTCAGCTTTCACAGTGAAAGGTTATGGGTAAAATATTTTTGGTTAGTCCCAACTCCGACATCAGTCGTGGGGGAATACCATTGGCGTGGATGTGCGTTTTGGAAAAGTCTTATTTTCATGCTAGTTTTTAAAGTAAGAGAGACCTATACAAGCTTATCATATCCAATTAATTGACCTAACGAAATTCAATTTAATGATTACCATCTTAAAGAGCTATTATTTACCCGCAACTATGTAGCAAGAGGTACAAGAGCCTGCTATGTTCATCATTCCAAATGCAATCATTTCCTTGTTCCCATCAATGTGGTAGTTTTTGAATGCCGCAAAACTCCTTCCCACAGCTATTCCTTCCTACATAATTAGTTTCTATAGAGATCAGCAAGAAATAGAGAAGTTTTCTTTCCATGTATATGGTTTACATTGGTATAGACAGGAACAAGGTATAAATTATAGCCACTTACTGCCAAGCCAATGAGACCAACTGTTAATCCAGTCTTGAGAACAACCGGCAAGTACTTGGAGTCAAACACCAATTGGCTCACTGATAGCGGGTTTAATCCTTTTTGCAGGTGTCCTATCTGCACTCATTATACCATGAAATCAAACAATGACAAAAAATAAGAAAAAAAAAAAGAAAAAGAAAAAAAAAAGGATTTTGTAATCCTAAGAAAGCGGTAATATTCCTCTGTCGGAGGATGATCTTATTATTAAAATAAATTATTTTTTCCCAATCTTTATGAACTCAGTATTGAAGAAAAATGGTGAAAAAGTACCACTTTTTTATATCCTCTCCAAGACAATTTTAGCCGCGTAGAAAAAGTCTTATTTTTTTTATATTTTAAGATATTTATAAATGAGTGTAGGATGTGGAAAAAGTTACTATTTTTCCCTACGGCTATTTCCTTTAAGCAAGGGAAAAGACTAATGTTTGTAGTGTTTATTAATACTGCTCTTGATGCATAGTAGCAATGAGAGGAAGGGAGGAAAACTTACAACTTGAACCCCATGATTTTCAGCATGGGTGAGGTAGACAAGAATGCTTCCTAGAATCACTGACAGCAATGGAGCTCCTGCGGATATCCAAAACAGTTTTGGCCTCCCTTTGCTCTGCCCACAGTACCATAATTTATACGTCACTCGATCACCGAAGCAAAGACAATGTTCCTTTATTATATTATATATTCAACTAATACTATGAAGAATTAACAGCCTATCTAATTTCATGATTGAGTGGTTAAAAAGGTGAAAACAAAGATGTGAATGAGATCATGAAGTGGTAGATGAAAATTATAGCCTATGGGAGTTGAATGGAATCAACTGTTTCGCTAGTACTTTACCATGAAAAAAAAAAACTGTTTCCCCAACTTTTCTGGTATTCCTTTACAAGACCACTCACTTTATTACTTGTCTCATCGTTACCAAGCACCATTTTGAGGCACAAACAGCAAAACCATCTAATTTTTAAAACAGGGGTTTAAAGTGGAGCAACCGAACATCATGTAAGCGATCGTTGAAGTTTTTACAATGTTGTTATTAGATTTAAGACTTGTAAGATTAAATAAACAACATTAATCTTGACTTCTGGGATATAGATGATAGGTGAGAAGTTCCATCTAAGGAAAATGAAAGGCGTTGACAAGAAAAATGAGAAGTGGACCTGTTTGGAGGAAATAAAATACAAATATAATTTTGAGAACACGACAAGCTAAACCTCCGAGATTTTGTGACTAGCATCTTCAAGTATTTATTTTGTTAATTTACTCATTTTTCTTGATGATATCTCTTACACTTTATCGTCCGTGCCGGCCAGTGTTCTAATGTAATTATTCAAGAATACATGCAAGTATCATAAATATATATTTCGGATAACAATAAATTTTTACTTTAAAAGATATTAGTCTATTACTAATTACATGATATTTTTAGTTTCCATGTCAGTTAGAATTATAGATGCACAAGTTAAAGCTGCCTTCAGAACTTAGATAAGTTTAAAATAAGGGGACATATCTACTCTTATTAATAAAAGAAAAATTCAACACTGGTTTGTGATTAAAAATAAGAACTTTAATCAA
Organism: Piper longum; assembly: GCA_032619315.1. NCBI lineage: Eukaryota > Viridiplantae > Streptophyta > Magnoliopsida > Piperales > Piperaceae > Piper > Piper longum. Next base: position 11,507 of record JAVDBV010073032.1, read on the forward strand.
TCAAAATACAACAAAAAAATTAAGTTATTATAATTTATCTTCTCATTCAATTAAGATCTATTTTTAAAATAAATTAAAATTTATATATAAAATATTAGATTGGTATAATTTATCTCATTCTTCAACAAAAGTTTATCTATAAAATTAAAATTTATCTATATTATAAATTGCGTATAAGACAACTTCTTGCTTAGTAACATATAATAATATGACTATATTACGCCTGATTCTAGTCCAAAGATTACTCTCTCAAGCTATAATTTTAAGGGTACGGCAAAAAAACTTTTATTTTTTACTTGAGGACAAATGAGAGAGATATAGTTCTTCTATCTAAAGTTAATCCTATATAGAGGGAAATATGTTAATTTATAATAATTGATAAATATTAGATCAACATCGAATACTTTCTAAGGTATGATCAAATATATAAGGGAGATTGTATATATAAATTTTTAATTTGATTAACTACTTTTATAAGAATGAATTAAGTTCATTAATTTATACTTAGCTCAATTATTATAGTTAGTGTCAGAGTTGACCTATGATAGTATATATTGGATAGTGGACAAGAGCAAACATAAACTAGGAAGCTAGACATTGACTAAAAAAAGGAATTCCAATGATGAACTTTTTTCAAGATGGGTGAATTGTAATAACTTATAAAAATTAGTTCAGCATCTAACACCCCATAAAGTAAGATTTAATATATAAGTTGGATGTGCATATTTGATGTTTAATTTGATTAATTACTTTTAAAATGATAAATTATGCCAATCAATTTGTAGTTAGGCCGGGTTATATAATTCGTTTAGTTCGCACATTAGAAGAAAGAGTTATATTTGCATGTAATGTTAAAAAAATAAGTGCTATATTTGCGTTTACCATCTCTGTTACGTATGCTACGTAGGCAATCGGAAACACGACCGAATCTATGTACATGGAATCGGATTAGTTCCTAGCTTATTATTAACGCATACTATATTTATATCCCTATTAGCTAATGTCTAATCAACCTATCCAAGTAAAATGTACTTACAATGAAGCGAGCGAGAAGCAAGAAAAAGAGGAAACCAATGCCCAGCACAACACTTTCCCATCTCCACTGCATGACCACATGAGTAAAAAAGGGTAATTATATTTTGCGCTTTATGAAAATTGAATAAGGAAGAGCGAAATAAACAAGGCTCAATAAATGAAGATCACCTGGTGGGTTTGGGTGAAGACAGACTTCATGACATCAACAACAGAGGTGCCATGGGTGAAGTGCAGCAAGCCAAGAATACTTTTGAGCTGCTGCAGGCACACCACTGTGGCAGCTCCTCCCATGAACCCAACTATGGTTGCATGCGAAAGAAAATCCACTATAAAACCCAGCCTGCTCTCGTTTTTACACAACTCAGATTTAGTTTTGCAGCTTATTACTCATGAACGAAACATTATAACTCTAGAGCCATTATATTATTTGCCTACCTGAGCAAGCCTAGTGAAGCCTGGAAGATACCAGCGAAAAAGGTAGCAGTAAAAGCGAGGTGGATGAATATGGGGCTGTTGGAGTCTGGAACCTCCTGCTGCAGCATGGAAGCCATGAGCAGCGACCCAACAGCCATAGTCCCCACGGCCATATCCTTGGAGCTCCCCATCAACGCATACACTAATGGCGGCACAAAGCTTGAATCTGCACCAACATAGACATATATATATATTTACATACATACCCACTTGCTCTTACTCTCTTCGTAGTCTAGAGACACAAAATGGGAACGTTAATTAACACCATGTATATATTATATAGCAAGGGGACACGAGTAACGTACACAGTCCTATAATTGGAGGAAGACTAGCGAGTTTAGCGTAGCTAATGCCTTGGGGAATAGCAAGGCTGGCAATGGTGATACCGGCGATGAGGTCAGCCCGGAAATCTGAGAAAGTGTAACGAGAGCCCCAGTCTAGAATGGGGAACAGATACTGAAAGCCTAGCATCACCCTCGTCCACAAAGTTTTCCCCCTAAATTGGCGAAAGGGATCGTCGGGGAAGAAGGTCTCCTTGAGGTTCGCACCCAAAGTCTCGCGGTACGGCCGTTCTGGTGGCACCGGAACCCGCCGGGCCTCCATGAGTCTACTGTCGTTGGCCGGGGACGGCGCGGGGTGCACCACTTCGTGGCCCATGGATCGAATAGGAGTGGAGCAAGTGGTGCTTGGGTAATGAGTTGCGGTGTATGGTGCAGGTGAAGGGGAGGAGGGGTTATAATGGCACATATGAGTGGCATGCGGGACCTAATATAGGTAGTGCTAATCCCACGATTGTGGTTCCCACGCTAAGTTTAGGATGCTTCCATTGTGGGTATAGTGTTTCACATGCATCATATCCGGATTTCCTTTCTCCTAAAGGTAATGGCCAATTATGTCATCAGTTTGTGACTGCTAATTATTGGTGGTAATATAAGTTTCATCACATTTATCTTTCAAATACAATTAAACATTTTAAAAGTTGACAAGGATACAGAGAAGTTAACAGCATGCCAAAAGTTAGCTAGGATTACTTTTGGGGTCAATTTTGATCTTCTTGACCTTCCATTACCCTAATATAATATAACTATATGTCAAACCTAACATTCCATTCCCAACAAAGGGGCCGGCTTGGTAAGAAATTGGCTAAATTAGATCGACTATTTACTTTAAAGCCACCGCCCAAACATGACTATTTATCGTCTAAAATTTTACCACTTAACCCAATATTCCATGGACGCAAGGGACTCACAGTGATGATAACCATAAACCATGTGAATACATGTACAATAGTATCCATGCATACATGTACTTGCTCAAGGAAAGAGATTTCCAAATCCACATCTCTGGCCTCTTCCTTCTATATTTACTCCCTTCATCATCATGTAAATTGGGAATGGAATGGAACAAGAGGTTCCAACTTCCTCTCTGTCAAATGTGTTTCTCTTGTAGCTATTCTTATCAGGCTATTTGTAAACCCCAGGACATTTGCCCAATGGTTTTAGTGTCAGTTCGGTCTTAACCCAACTTTGTTGTGTATGTATACTAGCCAAGTGTGAGTATATGAGCCGAGACCCTAGTCTCCCTTGGCGTTTGGGACACCCAGTTGGACACTACATTGGCTCGATTTTTATTTTAAGTTCTGTAGCAACCACTAGTGTAAGCACACACACCAATCACAACCAATTGGTCTATACTTTATCTTCACAAGATCAACTAGATCTTTTAGAATCAACTCATTCAAAAGATACAAATACAATAATTAATTGTAGAACTCAATCCCTTGAAACTTTAAAGTTGTTGAAATGAAGTTTATCCAAAGCTTACACCCAATAAAGTTCTTAACCTTATTCCAATCTTTTTTCATATATATTAAGCTCCTTATATAACCCTATAAGTTCATAAATTTGTGCATAACTTTTATCTAATTTAGCATTTATATTGAGAAGGCTCCTCTAAACTCCTACACTAATTTTTCTCCCAAGTTTTAATTTAGATAAGTCCAAAACTTTAAGCTCCACCTAGACATTCCACCTCTTAGATAATCCGGTCATCAAGGTTCCACTAAAGTCTAACATTTGCCCAAGTCCATGTCCGAGATATCAAGACTGAGTGTAAAAACACCAAAAAAAATATTTACGTTATTTTATTTTGGATGGACCTAGTCTACATATGGATAGGAAGGTTGGGACGTTAGATAATTTGGTGGAAAAATTTTAGCATTGGGGGTTGCATGCTCCTTATATTAATATACACCTGTAAATAGGTCTTTCCCCACCGTGTCAACTCCTCCTTCTCCTCCCCTCTCCTTCGGTATTTTCGCCTTCCCTACTCTTTTCTTTCTTCCTTCCCCTTGTTCATGTCATCTATGCATATTTTAAATTTAGTTCATGATGTTTCCATAGATAACCTTATATTCTTTATTCTGTTTTGCATTGTTGATTAGTTTAGAGTTGTGGGGGGTTATCAGTTGTTCTACAGTATTGGGTGAAGGAATTTTATTCATGTTCATGGCACCGTGTTGTGCATGACCCTACATCCTGACCGTTCTTTTACTATTGTTTTGCATTGGGTTGTATGATTGGTGCTGTAAAACCCCATTTTCGGGTTAGGTTTTACCCGATTTGAGTTTTGCCCTATTTGGGTCAGTATCGAGTTGGTTTGAGCGAAATCGAACCAAACTAGTTTAGATTATGAGTATGGGTCTAGATGGCCGTATGAGCATGTTATAGTGGCTGATTATGCGAGACATGCAGATAATAAGATCACGAGTTATCAGTGTATGTTCAGGTATACAGATTTGTTGGTATGTGTTATACAGGATTTTAGGCCTAGATTTAGGCCGTTGCGGCGTTTAGTATCCGTTTGGGATTTTATGGGTACATTATCTGCATGCATCATAGGAATTTTAGATCACTCGATTTATTCCCCTGTGGGCCCAGTTTGATTGAGTTTAAGTGTTTGAGACCCATTTAGCCTTCGTACCTCAATTCCCTCCTATAGAGTCAATTTTAAGACTCGAGTCGGTTTCGAGTTCGGACGGTCTCGATCTGAACTTGCCGCCAT
>JAVDBV010073033.1:0-16729 GCA_032619315.1 Piper longum
GGTCAAGGAATTGACTCAGTCCGACACGGGGCCGTACTAAGTACGTAAATTGTGTATTGCATCTAATTGTTTTGGAGTAGTCATAGCTGCCCCATAAAAAGGGCTACGGCCGGGGTGTGCCAGGCACTGGCACTAGGATTTGTAGTGAAGATTTCCGGTTCAAGTCCATGAATCACACTTAAGAGTTCCGGTTCAAGTCCGTGAATCAAACTTAAGATTTCCGGTTCAAGTCCATGAATCACATTTAAGATTTCCGGTTCAAGTTTGTGAATCACACTTAAGATTTCCGGTTCAAGTCCGTGAACACTTAAGATTTCCGGTTCAAGTCCATGAATCACACTTAAGATTTCCGGTTCAAGTCCGGGAATCACACTGAAGATTTCCGGTTCAAGTCCGTGAATCATGCTTAAAATTTCCGGTTCAAGTCCGTGAATCACACTTAAGATTTCCGGTTCAGTCCATGAATCACACTTAAGATTTCTGGTTCAAGTCCGTGAATCACACATAAGATTTCCGGTTCAAGTCCGTGAATCACACTGAAAATTTCTGGTTCAAGTCCGTGAATCACACTTAAGATTTTCGGTTCAAGTCCGTGAATCACACTCAAGATTTCCGGTTCAAGTCCGTGAATCACACTCAATGTTACCGGTTCAAGTCCGGGAATCGTACTGAAGGTTTCCGGTTCAAGTCCGGGAATCACATTGAGGGTCTTCAGTTCGAGTCTGGGCGACGCCACCATGGTAGTGTGTATTAAAATGAACATAGGGAACTAGTGAAATGTACTTGATTTGTTTTGTCCATTATACTACTTAGTGTTGTAATCACTAATGCAGAATTTCCTCCGTAGGTGTGCAGATACGAAATTAGGTGGGAGAAGCCATTCACATCCAGAACATGGAGCAGGATAAATATGAGGACTCCCTTATAATTTTTATTTGAGTTATAGATGTGGCTATGGGAAACGGTCTAAGACTGTGGGACAATTAATATTATATCTTGTTTAAAACATAGTTTACTTTAAATGAGTTATATTTATGGTTTAATTTTTAGTAACACCCGGCCATCTAGGCTCTATTAAATAATTGAAAAATGGCGGGTCGTTACAAACATACTCAACTCGAAAATAACGGTCGAACCGACTGGTTCTAAATATAAAACCCTGACTCGAATCATAGGTTTTACAGTTTTCGCCGATTTTTCTGTGGCTGTTGCTGGCAACGGGTAATTGGCGGGATGGTGGTGGTATGGGGAAATGTTGGCATTGGATTGGCGAGCCCAATGCGTCTACATTGTCAACGAGGTTGGTGGAGATGACGGCTCGCTGAAAAAAAGACAAACTTGTGCGGTTGATAGTGGGGTGACTAGATCCGCCTAAGATGGGCAGCGCAAGGCTCTGCTTTGGTGGGGAATGTTCGTGGGAGGGTAGGTGACATCGAGGCGGCACCCAGATGGCGGCAGTGATGGTCGCCGTCGATGGGATTGGTGACAAGAATGCGGTGCTAGAACGCAGCTTTCTCACATCGTGGAGGCTGGGCAGCGACCGAGGGCGCTCAGGGCAGCACAAAGATGGCATGGCAGAGTTCGATGGTGTCAATTAACGGCGGGGTGGTGTTGGCGGCGTCGTTGATGAAAAGCAGAGGGGTGGTGTCAAGGGATTTGGGGAAAAAGAGAAGTGTCTGGGGAAGAAATGGTTTGGTGCCAATATCGTAAATTAAACTTGACTCGACTTTGACCCAAGTCAAAAATAATAACTAACTCGTAATAAATCTATAGAAACAAATCGAGAAAAATAGGGAAAAATCTCATAAAATATAATACACACCATAACATCACAATGACATGCTTTGTAACTAATAACCCACTAAAATTACTCGTAACGCATCCTAATGCATTATTCGCCGTAAAAATAATTTTATGGTTAATACTAAGATAGTAAAAAGAAAAAAATTTGGGCTTACTCTCATATATCCTGATAAGTCGTTCTGTTGTTTTCTTACCGACATTTTCTTTATATACTTGGGCACACATGGCTCTCATGGTTCATAATATACACCCGGCCTCAGCTCAGTACGCGTATTCTGAAATTGACTCGACTAAAAATAGCGATCGAACCGAAGGGTTCTAAATATAAAACCCTGACTCGGGTCACGGGTTTTACAACCTTCCCTCCATATAAAAATTTCGTCCTCAAAATTTTAAATTAAGGAGGTTTCACTCTCGTAGATATCGACTAAATCTAAAATCTGAAGTGGAATGTGTGCATACTTGTCTTGTCTGTCGTATCCACCAGTGTTTCAGCAAATGTGGTTGTGTCCTTCCTCACTACCCATGATGGTGCTAAAGTGGATGGTTCTACTAGTAGTGTTATCCGCATTCCTCTTTGATCCAAAGCCGTTTGTCCATGTCCTATCATGGCATCCATCATTCCTCTTTGATTCAGACACCTTTGTTGCGGTCTTGATGGCTGCTAAACACTCTCTCTCTCTCTCTGTCCCTGTCCTTGGTTCAGGTGGCCACTTTGCTATTGTAGAGGGGTAGCTGGAAGCATTTAGTCATTGGTAGTGCCGAAAGGGCTGGCTATTGGTACTGAGCAGTCAAACATTCTACTGCCTAATGTTCTAGTTGACCAAATCTAAAGCATGTGTTGTACCCACTATGCATATTCCTCTGTGATGGCGTCCATAGTTCTGACATGTTGGGTGTCTGTCCTCCTGAACTTGTCCATCCATGTCTCTCATTGCAGCTGGAGCATCTATCTGACGCCTCTGTTGTGATCCCTGATCCGGTTGATACTGTTCAGGGTGTTGTTGTCTCTAATTAGAGTTTGTGCGGGGTCGGATAGCCAAGATTCGCTTAGCTATGCTTGCAGCTTGCACTATTTCCCTAAAAGTGGCAAATCCTATGTCAATCAGTGCTAGATGAATCTGTTAGTGTAAACCTTCATAAAAGCACTCGACGCTTTGTCGTTCTGTCTACACTAAATCTGGTGCAAATCTTTCCAATGCCCCAAATCAGGACTCATACTTTGTCACATTCATGGGTTCCTATCTAAGCATCTGAAAATCACTTTCTTTCCTCTTCCTTACATCAGGAGGTAAATATTTTTCATCAAACTTAGCTTCAAATTCATCCCATGTCACATCCTGGGGTTGTCTACCTATAAAAGTGGAGGCCATGACCGAATCCCTACATATTCTAGCCTCAACTTGGAATGCTCCCGCAATAATTAGTACACGGTGCTCCATCAAACATGCCATACTTCCTAATATGCCAACAGTTGATGAAATTTACAAAAAAGCTTCTTCTGCATCTACCTTCCCCATCTACCTGTCGATCTGTTTGATCCTTCTTCAATTTTGAATTGCGGAGAATTGCATCTACCTGCCCCTATAGGAGTATCGCCAAGCCTTGGGGCGCCTATCTGTCCACTATCTTTCTTGCGGGCCCACTACCCTTTGTACACCTTCCAGCCTGAAGTGGGGTGACCAATGGAAGAGGGCCCATGGGAACTACAGGCTCCCCTTGTGTCTCATCATACACAACTAATTTCTTCTCTATTCGTGATATGACAAGTGCTATTTGCTATAATTCCCTTCAAAACTCATCCTGACTTTGTTGCATCTACATTTGTACCTTAGTCAACCATGCGATGGCAGCCTCCGTTTCAGTTTGACGGCTTCTAACGTTGTGGTGACTTCCACTACAATGGCTCCTGCTATGGCGGCTTACCAAGCCTGGCTCACTAGGATTTCCTAGCAGAATTGTGGCTCTTAGTCAGCTAGACACCGTCTCACTGTGAGCATGAGTAAGTCAATGGAGCACTGTTCCGAGTACTTTGAGTTCTTACCCTGATTACCCCTACTCATTGATCCAATCCTGAAAATACTGCCACAATTCATTGGTGAGAAATCTGTAAATCCAAGACAACAAGGACAAAAGTATATACCGGCCAACTAGACTTAGAGCAGTCTTTGCACACACATCACGTATGAAGATATCTTCCAACTTAATTGACCGAGAGTAGTCTTGATACCAAACTGTGACACCCGAAATCCGACTCGCTTGCTAACCAAACCAAAATGTCATGCGCCCCGAGTAGATCTAATCTCGGCATCTCAAGGTGGAAAAGGTCGATCGCTATGCATGGATGAATGCATGGAACCCTAACATGCTATTGCATAGATGACATATACATTTTAGATCCTATTATCACTATCCATTTCCATATACCCAAAATCTTCATCATAAGAATTTCATTTTTCATAATAAACATAACAAAACAATCAAAACAGTTAAAACAAACATTCTGTCGGCAAGCATGTGTGTATGTGTGCAAGGTAGGTCACTACTCTTCCGTTCAAGCCGGCATATCCAGTATTTAATCCTCACCTACATATATATAAAGAAAAACATCAGTAACGAGTGTTACTGGTCCAAAAATATAACTACATAACAAACTGGCAAATGAGACCTGACTCTCATTTTGATGAAAACCTTTATATACTTCTCATGAACACTCCTAAAGGCATCTACAGAGGAGCCACTGGGTTGCAGAGATGATACTATCTCAAACTGATTGGTCTAATGCCTCTCTCAGCATTTTCTCATTTTCTTGGTCCCTTGGGACTACCAGTATATTCAAAGCCCTCTCATTTCCTCTATATTTCTCCTGGCCTTGAGCATGAAAGTCGAATACTCTCAGGTAGTCGCCTTTAATACCCTTTGAACCACAAGTCCGGACGTGCGCTATACTAAACAGTAACCATAAATCTCCACATTTCTCTGGGTGTAAGGAACTCAAAACGGGAGTGTCAAGATCCCTCATGATTGGAACAACCCACTCACTAATCCAGAGCCAACTTTGACTAACACGTGCACCCGCTCGTGGTACACGCAAGTCATTTTTACCATCTCTCATCTCACTGAAAACTTGATAAAATTATATATAGGCCTGAGAAGGGATTTATATATTATTCCCGAAGGCAAATGTGGTGGTTCTTACTTTTGAAATCAACTCGAGGGATCTCATCCTCAAGGATTATTTATTGAGAAGATCGATTGATGAAATGACCCGGGTTAAGTCAAATACGATAAAACACCATTTAACCCATCTTGCAGGTAAAAAACAAATGTACAATAGAATAGAGCGTAAAATAGGAAACGAGTCCTAAACAGACCTGGCAAAAGCTCCGATCATGTCCACGTAGCTGGGCGGCGAGCTCCGACTCCGTACCTACACATCAAACTAAAAGCTGAAGTTTGCTAACTAAATGATACATCAAAAATCCTATAGCATACCCACACCACATCATACATCAATCACACATAAATTTTCCCTACTCCACATTGCATTAGATTACTTACTTAGTTTACCTAATTAGTTCATTAACATTCGTTTTATACACTTCAATCAAGTAATTCATATTCATATTTATAATAAAAATATCTAACGGATCAGTTCATCAATCCTAGCATATTCTGCTAACAATCATCAATTTTAAATAATTAAATCGGAGGTAATTATACCTTCAGTCGTAAAAAATCGGTGACTGATAGGGTTTCGTCCGAAGTTCAATCGGGTTCTACTTGATGAGCTCAATGGAAGATCTAGCGAATTCCTGCAAATTTGGCTTTCTAGCGAATTCTAGTAGTTTTTGGCAGTTTCTGGAGGTTTTTTGGCGGCTATTGCCGCAAGCGGCTAACCGGTGGGATGGTGGTGGTATTGAGTACCGTTGGCACGGGCTTGATGAGCCCGATGCATTTATCACATCGAGGAGTTTGGCAGAGGTGGCAGCTCACCGCAAAAAAGGCAAAATTGGGGCGGTCAGTAGTGGGGTGATGAGATCTGGCCAGGATCAGCTCCACTCTAGTTGGGGAAGTTGTGGGAGGGTCGGCGACGTCGAGGTGGAAACTGGATGATGGCGAAGCAAGATCGATGATGGGAGTTTGGCGCTAGGGCGCCGCTTTCTCGCTTCGTGGAGACCAGGTGGCTGCCGAGGGTGCTCGAGGTAGCATGGTCACGGCATGGCCAGGTTCAATGGCGACGAACGGTGGCAGGGTGGTGTCAGCGGTGGCGCCGGCATAAAGCAAAGGGGTGGCATCAAGGGTTTAATGAAAGAAGAGAATTGTTGTGGGGAAGAAATAGTTTAGTGGCGATATCATATATAAAACTTGACTCAACTCTGACTCGAGTCAAAAATAATAACTAACACGTAATAAATCCTAAACAAATCCAAAAAAATTGTGGAAAATCCCATAATAATACACGCCATAAGATCACAATGACATGCTCTATAACTAATAACCCACCCAAACTACTTGTAACATGCCCTAATGCGTTATTCGGCCAAAAAATAATTTTATAGTTTAATACTAAAAAAAAGGTGTACTCTCATATATTCTGATAACTCATTATGCTGCTCTCTTACCGACATTATCATAATATACTTGGGCACACATGACTCTCATAGCTCATAACAAACGATCAGCCTCGACTTAGTACGTGTGTTCTGAAATTGACTCGACTAAAAATAGTGGTCGAACCGATAGGTTATGACTTTAAAACCTTGACTTGGGTCATGGGTTTTACAAAAGAAGATTTGATCAAGTAGAGGAGAGGGAAAGAGGAACGAGGGGAAAGGAAGGCGGGAAGGGGTCGGCAAGTGATGGTCAGATCAGACTGCGGCAAAGAGGCGGAGTCTATCGAGGGCGATAGGGAGGGTTGGCTAAGGTTGGGGTAGTGGAAGGAGAAGGAGGAGAAGGAGGTAGGTGAGGGGGAAAGGAAGAAGAGGAGGTCAAACACCAACACTGGTCGACAGTAATGTGGCCGGGGGCTAGAGGTCACCGGTAGTGGCAGCCTCATCACTGGGGGGGTGAGGGTTTCTATCAGGAAATTTGGGGAAGAAGAGGGTCGGGCTTTAGGGTTAGTTCATGTTTTTCTTTACACTCAACTAGATAAGACTATTTATATGACACCCCGATTATGGTTCACCTAAAAACTGAATCGGAAATGTTACAATCGAGTCTAGTCATGTATATAGCAGCTAGTCTATAAGACTTGGTCAATAATATAGATCGAAATAACTTGCTTGACGTCAAGAGAATTGAAGACATTGCTAAACATGCATGAAAATTCATCAAATATAATAAAAGTATGAAAGAAAGTAACTGCGCTGAGCTCAAGTATGTGTAGCATTTATTTATCTTCTCACCAAACCAACTCAGGATAATAAGACCTATGTATATAATATGAAACACGTGAGTAATGAGTGTCACTAGTCTAGAAATAATTTATAGTCAAACTAGCATAGGAGAGCTGATCTCCTACTAAATGAAATCATTTATATACTTATCACAGAATCTCTCACATATGTGCTAATTAGGAGCCGTCAACCTCAGCTCGATAGCATCCCATTCTTACTCATCTCATGTCTTGACAAACTGTAAAACTATCTCTTATGCGGGAAAATGAATTTCTTTTCCTGGTTTTTTCAGCCGTCTACATCCACTGTACAAAGGTTGAGTATTCTCAGGCATGCGGCTTCAATACCCTTTGAAACCATAAGTCAAGACATGCACTACATTGTAGTACCTGTAATCCTCAACACTTCTTCGTGTTTGAGGAACTTAAAAGGTGGAGTTGTCTTGATCCCTCAGGAATGAAAAGACCCGTCACCAACCTAGAGCCCGCTTTGACTAGCACATGCCTGCTCATGTAGTGCGGTTGTATGTTTTCCCTTGTCTAATATCTCACTAGAAAACACTGATAAAATCATATATAGGTATAGGAAGGGATTCATATAATAGGCCCAAAGGCAACTTGCGGTGAATCTTATTTTCAAAATCAAATTCGAAGGGTCTCATTGTCAACGATTATTAATTAAAGAAGTAAAATACGTCTAAGTGGCCCATATTAAGTAGGGTCCGATAAAATAGTCACTTAACACATTGTGTAATCTGCAAATCAAATCAGCAATATACTACAGTGATAAAAGCTATGAAGAGTCCTAATGGACCTCTAATCTACGCTCCAAGCATGACGTCTCAACTACGGTGAGCTCGGACTCCAAAACCTACATCAAAACCCACTACTAAGTAAAATACCAACATCTCTATATGGTGCATGCTCATGGTGTGCGTTCACATCATCAATACATTTTTAATAAAGAAAATAGTGCTCAATAAAACTACAACTAAACATTCAACACACAAATCGAGACATAATAAAGAAAATAACTAATAAATAAATAAAAATAGTCCAAAATAAATGGATATATAATAAATACATGAAAATAATAATACTCTAATCATAAAATAATAACATAATTATGCTATATAAATGTACAGTTAAATACAAATAAATGCCACATACACTTGTTAGTAAACATGCAAACAATTAAATAAACAAATACATAATCATTCTATGCATAAATAAATAAAAAAATTAATTAATTTTAATTAACCATGAATAATAACAATATCACAGTTATCAAATATGGAATATGTGATTAAATACAAAAAAATAATAACATACATGCAACGAACAAATGGATAAATAAGTAAATAAATAAATAAATTTCGTAAACATGAATAGGATTAATATTAATAAGTAAATATATCAATAATAATAATAAACAATCACATAAGCATTTAGCATACATAACAAGCATATAAATAAAATGAAATAAATAATAATAATAAATAAATAAATAAAAACACTTATAACATTAAAATATGCTAAATAATATGAATATGCATATACATTAATGTACAAGTTACTGAATTATTGAAAATGGTCGAAAAACGATCGAAAACGAGCTGAAAATGAGCTAAACCGGGTTAACTTGCTAAACTGAATCGAGTCGGCCGAGTTAACTTTGTCTAGGTCAAACAAACTGGTGGCCTGGGTCGGGTGGGCTGGTCTAGACTGCTGGACATGGATATGAACATGGTCAAGCAAGCGGACATGAATGGGTGAACAGGACTCTGGCCGGTGGAGGTGAAGCAGGGAGGTGAACACAAACATGGGCAAATAGGTCTGACAGGGCGGCAGGTGTCTGTCATCGCAAAAAGATTACGGTGATGAGGCAGAGATTGTCGTTGGCCAGGATCGACAATCTAGGTGACGAGGAAGTTGGAGGTGGTAACAATCAATAGAGTACGATAGCTGGATGGCCAAAAAAAGGCCAGAAAGGTGGAATCATTGCCGAGTGCAGTGGCGTCGCATACGGCAATCGCAGCCACAAAGGTGGTCATAGATGGTCTCAAAATGAAAATCTCGGCAAGATGAACATATTTAGGAGCTTGGATCTGCCAGAGGTTGTTCGTCAACTCCGAAATACGGCCCGAAAGGTAGCAGTAGAGGTAAAATCCAGCGGTAAAAACATCGTCACCGATAGCTACTGCAGTGATGCCGATGGCTATTGCAGCCACGCTGGTAGCCGAGTGAGGTATGGAAAGATAGCCGGCCGTGGGGAGATGATGGGGTCCCGATCCGATGATTGAGGGAAGGCCGGTGGAGAGCTGAAGTGGCGGCAGTGATAGGGATATAAAACTCCAAAAAATAACTGGGTGATTCTAGGGTTGACGTGGAAGGCTCTGATCTTACGATGTGGCACAATTTGAATGCCCAACAACTAGTGGCCTAGTGAGTCCACCTATGGGTATATATTCTATATATATATATATATATATATATATATATATATATATAGCTCAAATCAAGACAGTTCAAAGTCAAAAATGACTTGAGTCATAAAAGTAACTCTATACACGGGAATCAAGGCAAGAATGAGAAATAGGCCTAAAACCATGAACTTAGTCGTGTGAAAATCTACGATTCAATCAACCTGGGCCCATAGGGGCACAATCCAGTGATCCGAAATCCTTATGATACATGCAAATGAGATATGCTAAAAATCTCAAACAGATATTAAACACTAGAATGGTCTAGATGTAGGCCTAAAACCCTATCTAATACATAAAAATCATCTGTATACCTCATATATACACTGATAATTCATGCTTTGTTGTAGCCAAACTGAAGCTATCATCTGCATATAGGGCATACTCAGCCACCATAACATGCTCATACGGCCATCTAGGCCCGATACTCATGGTTTAAAAACTAGTCTAGCTCAAGCTCATTCGAACCAACTCGTAACTCGCCTGAACTTGACAAAATTATAAGCGAGAAAAACCATAACCTGATGCTTTGGTTTTACAAGGCAAATAATTTATATTGTTTGTAGGTAGTAGAGATTCAAACTAAGCGATGGGATGGAGGAATCAACATTTAGAGTTTTATTTACTACTATTTGCATTATTAGTTGAACTTGCTGCATGTAATAGACATTCTTTTGTAGATTCGGTACATGGATTTTGATATATTATTATATTGATGGACTTATTAGTAGTATATATTGTGGATAGTGACAACGATCGACACGATTATGTTTTATTTCCCCTTCGTACTCATGATACAACCCTATTATTTATTTATTATCTAAGTAATGGTTCGGCCTTTGGATTATTATTAATATGAAAAGAGGCGGGTCCAATGGCTGAAGGGATTCAAGCCACTCAAGATGCTATAACCAACCATTGGCTAATCAAGCTGGAAATTAAGGGATAAATGTGGAGAATGCTCAAGGTGGACAACAACTAGCTAATCCTCCACATCCACAAAATGTGTCGTGCCAGCTATTCTAGTTCCTAATCCTCCTATTGCTACATAGGTACCACCAGTAGTTCATAATTATCAAGGGAATCCTTCATCTCAAAGGACAAGGCAATCAAGTATATGTAGAAAGGATGTCATGGGTTACTAGCAAGTGTGGTAGAAATACCAAAACAGTCTAAGGAGGTTGATCCATCTTTGGTAAGGATTGTGTCAAAATTATTTGATGTCTTTCAAGAAGAATCGTAAGGGTCACCACCAAAAAGGGAACTGAAGTTTTCCATTAACTTATTGTCGAGGACTACTCATACATTAAAGGAACTCTATAAAAGAGACTCGAAATTCTTAGAAAGAACAAATTGTATGTCAAATTTAGTAAATGTGATTTTTGGATAAAATTAGATTTACTCCTTAGTCATATCATCTCCAAATATGGTGTTGCAGTAGACCAATATAAGGTGACAACTGTTATGGATTGGAACAAGCCAAATAATGTTACTAAAGTCAGGAGCCTTCTAAGACTGTCACGCTATTATAGGAGGTTTATCAAGGATTTTTCTACTATAACAATCCCACTGACTTCTTTGACAATGAAAGATAAGAAATTTTGATGGGATGAAGCTTGCAAAAAAGTTTTAGAAATTCAAGGAATGTTTGATAACATCCCCAATTCTTACTTTTCCTCAAGGAGTTGAAAGATTTTTCATATATGTAACGACCCGCCATTTTTCACAATAGTGTGGGCCTAGTTGGCGAGTGTTACTTAAAAATTAACTATAAGTATAACTCATTCAAAGTAAACCATATTTTAAACAAGACATAATAATAATTGTCCCACAGTCTTGGACCGTTTCCTATAGCCACATTTATAACTCAAATAAATAAAAAGGAAGTCCAATGCATAATCATTTTCTTCGAACCTTTGTTGGTAAAAGATCCACCAACCTCGCTCTCAATCTATGCCCGTACCTGCACACATGCGGAGGCAATTCCGCATTAGTGATAAAACCACTAAGCCATATAATTAAAGAAACAAGTCAAATATACTCCCTATTCTTATTTCAAAAGATTTTTAGTAAAGTGAGCCTATGCCGAGCTCTTATGATGCGGGGAGGGTGGCCGCCCATAATATATATATAAAAATAAATGAGTTGCAAGGAATATAGAGTTAGTTCTTATGATGCCGAGCTCTTCAATGAGTTAGTTGACCAAATAAAAATAACTCAAGAAATATATATAGAGTTGCAAGGATTTTTCACTTCTCTTAATTTTGTCAAGAAGGGGGAAGATGACTGATCAGATTTGAAGGTCAACTATGTATTAGAACGAATAAATAACTTAGAAGCGAAGCTTTACATGAAGCATATCATTAAAAGAACACCATTCACCCAGGCGCCACCAAGATGTACCAGGACATGAAGAGCATGTACTTGTGGTCAGGTATGAAGAAAGATATAGCTGATTTTATAGCTAAGTGTTTAACATATCAACAAGTGAAATTTGAGCACTAATGACCTGAGGACAATTCCAACCCCTTGAAGTTCAGATATGGAAATGAGAGGATATTAAGAGTGAAGAAGTTAGTTTAAGTCTACATGGATAATATTGTGAGATTCCATGGTACACTTCGATCCATAGTAATTGATAGAGATACAAGATTCACTACTAGAATATGGAAGGAATTCCAAGAAACAATGGGTACAAAGTTAAAGGTTTGTACTGTATTCCATCCAATGACAAATGGACAGACAGAAAGAACCATTTAAATACTATAAGATTTACTTAGATCATGCATTTTAGATTGATAAGAAAGTTGGGAAAATCACCTACCATTAGTATAATTTTCCTATAATAATCACTATTAGTCTACTATATGTATGCCACTTTTTCAAGCACTGTATGGAAGACCTTATAGATCACCAAATTATTTGATGGATAATAGAGACCTTGTGCTAGTTGGATCAGAGACAATTGAAGATAATATCAAGATAGTTGACTTGACCAAAAAGAGGATGAAAGAGGCGCAAGATTGTCAGAAGTCTGATGTAGATTTGCTCAGAAGGAACTTAGAGTTCTTAGTAGGAGACCATATTTTCCTTATGATTTCACCAATTAGAGGGGTGATGAGATTTGATAAATTTGACAAGTAAAGTCCAAGATATATGGGACCATATGAGATCTTGAAAAGAGTAGGCACGGTAGCTTCAATTAGCTTGATCACCAACTCTAACTTAGCCAATGACATAGTTCACCTCTATATATTAAAGAATTATATTCCATATACATACCACAAAATAGATTTCAACAAGCTGAAAATTCAGGAGGACATGTCCTACATTGAGAAGCCCTTGAAAATTCTAGACACCAAGGAAATGGTACTAAGGACAAAACTATCTTTATGGTGAATGTTCTCTAAAGGAATCACGCCTTAGAAGAAGCCACATGGGAGATAGAAGCAAATGCAAAAGCAAAATACCCACAGTTTTTTCCTTTAGCAAACTTTTGGGACGAAATTGTCTTTAAGAAGGATATAATATATGGGCTTTTTGTCAATATTACTTAGTTTATTTTCCTTCTCTTGAGTAATATATTGCCATCGTAAACTCATTATTTGTAACGACCCTGCCCAAAGTGCAACGTAATGAACCTAAGTCATTTCTTTAAAATAATTAACCGAAGATCTATAGTCCACTCCTACTTATAAACAAGATCTTAGTCCAGTAGGTATTAGATGTGGGACTAAGTTGAGGAATCTCACAATCCACTAACCTTAGGAAATTTTGTCCCTGAAATTCCTACACTTGGCCCGTTGCTAGCCCTAGCCCACAACCTTCTTTGGCCCATGACCGGCAACCTAGTCAACGCCCCTAGTCTACCATCTAACACAGAACTAGGTTTCTCTGATACCATTTGTAAAGTACAACGTAATGAGCCTAAGTCATTTCTTTAAAATGGTTAACCGAAGTTAAAGATCTATAGTCTATTCCCACTTATAAACAGGATCTTAGCCCAGTAAGTATTAAATGTGGGACTAAGTTGAGAGATCTCACATTATTTTTCTACACATAAAATTATTTCTATGTATAAGTTAGTCTAGACCAGTAAAACCTTTACCTAATGCTCAATCATGAAAGAGGACAAACGGTCAAGTGTAATCTCTAAACATTAGTTGTCCGACAAGCTTTTAACTTTAATGGACAAGTTAGACACGATCATGTGTAAACCAATTCCATATCCCGATTGGGGAGTTCGACTAGATTTCGAGTCTTATTTATAGGCTTACACTTATTTATACGATCAGGTGATTGAATGTGGACGGTTGAGTTTTGTCTTACGGTAAGACTCGGTCATTGAATGTGGGCGGGTTTATCCACTTAGGTGTCGTGTACAAGGTTTAAAGGTAGATTAGTCAGTAGAGATTAATTAGAAGAGGTTCGAATGTGAGTAGAAGACCTAAACTATGTGAGGAGGGCATAGGAGGACGACTTGCATTATTGCAACTGGAAGCCCTAGCCGTCCTTTCTCTCTAGGACATCTTCTCTCTCTAGTCGTCCTTTCTCTTTTTTCTCTCTCTAGTACCCTCTCTCTCTACCTTGGGGATTGCTTGGTAGATCGTTTGGTGTGAAGTTCTAGGTTTTTTTTTTGCCAAAGAAGAGGTGAGTAATCTTGACTAAAAGATGTAATTAGTGTAGATTCATGCAATATCATTATGTTTCATGTTTTGTTTGATGTTCAATATTATCTACGTGATCATGATCATATTCTATGCTTGTATAACTTGTGAGAACAATGTCTAAGGTGTTAATTCATGTTTAGAATTCTTGTAAATATGTTTTGCATGCAATCCTAATAATTTAACAAAGTTATGGGATTAGGTTGTTGAAAATGAGTTTAGAACATGCGTACCATTGTTTTGTTTGTTTCTCTGAATTAAAATCAAGAAAAAGTAAGTTAAATCATGTTAGATTAAAAACTTGTTACAACCCTCATTTTATTATTTAGAGAGCAAGAAATCCTTGTTTTCGTTTGATAAAAATTGGACTTAAAATGAAAAAGATAACGATTTTCAGAATTTAAAACCCTGCGCCACTGCCATGGCACTCATTCACTACAATGTCACTGCTGTGAGATTCAGGTTGAGGTTTATGATCTGAGGTCTAGTGTCACAGCATTTAGAAGCTGAGTCTCCCACGCTGCAAGATTCGTACCCCTAATTTTTTGTTATTTTTCATGTTTTCACTCGATGTATGCCATGTTTACGATTATATAACCATTGTATGATGTTTGCATGATGATGTTAACATATTATTGATGCTTGTAATGTGTTGTAAGCAATCATGATTATAATACATATTAATTATCATCAAAGTAGTAGCGGCTTGGGTAGTTGAGACTCGAAGCTCGTCATCAAACTGATTAGGGATGTGTTTAGTCGCTATTTGTGGAGTTTTATGATCATTTGTTTTATATGATTAATTAAATATCTAATCCTTTTTGTTATGCTAAATCAACATGTTTTATGTTTTATATAATGTATGTGCCTAGACACTAGTTTTTAGTTTTCTTTACGTACCAAGGTACGCCATATTAATCATTTCAATAGATGTGTTGCGCCAGAGGGTATGAAGTATCTCCCTTAAGCAAGGACCATTACCCATCACCCCAAACCACTATCTTGACAACACTCGTGATCACTTATGGTTTACCAGGTGAGATTTGTGGCTAGCTACCACTTATCTCTAAGAGTTTAGATGCAACAACGCACCTAGGTGCAAAAGTTATCTAGAATAGACTAGACCTCTAGACATCCATGTACCTATGTACACTAGTGGTCTATAGCTAGTACCATAGTTTTCTTGGCACATTGCGTTTCTAAGCTATTAATGCAAGACCATAGAGATTGAAAGAACAATAGCTAGTTAAAATTTTTGGGTGAAGTCAATCTAGGTTGATGAATGTACCAAACCAGTTTTTCATGCATTTTTCCATCGTCCCAAGGTGCAAACTCTCTACAAGTCATAAAGTCTCTAAGCCTCTTCCCAGCTATAAACCCATGAGTCAACTCAAAGTTTTACATTAGCAAACCACTCGGTTCAGCCATCGGTTCGAGCCGAGTGAATTTCATAAATCGTGTGCTGAGTCGAGGCCAGTCTACTTGTAACACCCCAATTTCGGTTCACTTAAGAACCGGATCAGAAATGTTACGATCGAGTCGAGACATGTTTAATATTATTAGTCAGTGAGACTCGATCCATTAAATAGATCGAAGTAACCCTCTTGGTGTCATGAGAATGGAAGACATTGTCAATTATTTATAAAAACACAACAAATATAAATAAATGTAAGAAAGTAAATACTGCGTTGAGCTCAAGTGTGTGTAGCGTTTATCTGTCCTCCCACCAGAGTCGACTCAAGATTTGCAGACCTACATATATTATATGAAATCGTCAGTAACGAATGTTACTGGTCCGAAATATAACTAATACAATTTGGCGAATGGGTATTCCATTACCCACGAAAACATATGAAACTTCAAGAATGCCTCACATAGGACAGTAAGCAAACATACTTAAACAAATGTCGGCTCGCATGCACGGCTCATAAACATAATCATACATACATACAACGCTTACGCCCTCACACCTTCCATATCACCCGCCACTGTACTCAAATGGCAAAAAGAACAATTTAAATTAGTACCACATATTCCGGAAATGCGCTGCATTACGTATTACCATCATACACCCGCACTACCTCATGGTTTGAAGGAGTACTAGCACGGTCCATACATATCTCCGTACCACTCATTCTCTTATTCGTAAAATCCGTAAAACAGTGCGTACTTATATAATAGGCTTGGGGATGAGGCTTGTATAATAGATTTCTGGAGCTAAAGTTCGAAAACCAATAAGGGATCTCATCCTTCTAGTTTTATTAAACTTGCGTATAAAACACGGCTAAATGACCCGACATCGGAGGGATCCGATAAAACTCCGCCGATGCTGTCCTACGTATAAAATACGATCAAAATCTACACACAAGGAGTCAAGC
>JAVDBV010073058.1:0-13117 GCA_032619315.1 Piper longum
GGGGGTCATTCACATTATTTCCTTTGGACACACACCGACTTCCTCCTTGCTTGGGTATTTTAACTATTACATAATTTACATGGATGCATATTTATAATTGATAATAAGCTTGTTAATTATGGAACTAAAGTCTCTAATCAACAAAAAAGAAAAGAATAAAATTGGAAGCCGCCTATGATGAACAACCGGAGTTTGGACAAGGTGGGTGACCGTAGGCAAGGAAATTCAAGGCAGCCCTCACACCCCCGACGGCACCCGAGCTACTGGGTCGAAGGGACGGCATTGCCGTGCCCTTCGGTTCCTGTGGGTGGCGGAATTGCAGCTATTATTGGGCGGAGTTGCAAGGGTAGTGGAAATAGAGGACATGACGGTGGGTGAGGAAATTTGGCCGTCTAGGGTAGCAATTGGGTTGCAATCTAGTTAGAAAAGGTCTTTGAATGGTTGAAGGTGCCTTTGGGTTCCGGCCGGTGGCGGAATCGGCGATGCGATCACGTTGCTAAGGGTAGCAGAAATTACTGAAATTAGGGAGATCCGTCGTTGCCGCGACCGGAAGGTGGTCGGAGGTGGTCGGGGAGGATGTATGACAGCATGGTGGGGCTGGTCAGCGTTCATTGATGACAATTGACAGTGGCTGTAGGCGATTGTAGCTCAGTCGACGAACATGAACGAAATGATGACTTCAGGCTACGATTGTAGGCAAAACAGGATAGCAGTGGCCAAAGGTCTTGGTCGAGGTCGGGGTTGGTACATAAGTGAGTTGATTGATGGGGGTGGCTTAGCCGCAAGCTGCTTATCGTCGATGAACAGTCCGTCGGAAAACATCTCAATCACAGCTCTGTTTTGGAGAAGTGAAAGGGAAGAAGAAAACGATAGTTTTGTAAATATAGGTTGACTCGACACGGTTTAAGTTAAAAAATAATATCAATTCATAATAAATCTTTAAAAATAATTAATCTAATGGGGTACGAGTTAAGTGGCTAAAATAATAAATTAATAAATTATTACACGAAATTACCATAGTTAATAAAATTACAGTCATGATAAATGGTAAATAATGAATCGGCTTATTACAAACGATTAAATTAAATCGGAGGGTTATAAGGGATAAATAAAATAAAGACTTCACCTTTACCATATTAAATTCATATTTGGTAAATAAAATGATTATTTTAATAACGAATTAGCAAGGTAGAAAATAGGGTAATAAAATATAATCGTGTAGAAAATCACGAAATAGCATAATTAAATAAGGGTGGAACCTTATTGAATTAAATAAATTACAAATAATTATATTAGTGATATCCTTAAATTAGGATAATAAAAATCAGTTAAAGAATATACCAATAATAGTAACTACTTATTGGTTATAAATTAATAATTATTTTATTAATTATTAAGTGAGGATTATAATTGGGATAATTAATTTAAAATGTAAAGAAGGACTCAAATGATTATATCACATGAATAATTAATTATATCACTAGAAGTGTCGAAAGCTAAATAATTAATATTGTTTAACAGGCACATTTTATATTATAAAAAATTAATAGTTATATTAGTCATGTAGTTGCAAGCATTTTCTACATGAATAAAATTATACTCATGTATAATTTTATGTCCTCGTTTAGAATAGGATCATTGATTGCAGTCGCGGGAGTTCGTACAAGCTATCAGGTCCGTATAACTACTCAAAATGTTGTATATTCCCTTCTAGCAGCCTTGATTGGCCTAAGCTTAGATTCGACCATGCACCGTGTGCAACCGTGTTAAAAGAATTGACTTAGTCCGACACGGGGCCGCAATTTTAAAGTTACTTGTAAGACAAATATAGAGTCTCTGACACGAGGAAGCACCCATGAAATAGGGAGTCTCTGTCAGGAGGTAGCACACGCGACACGAGGCAGTACCTCCGTAATAAGGAGTCTCTATCATGCGGCGGCAATCCAGAACTTGAAAACCTGCCCCCATGCCGAAAGGGGATGTCAGGCAGATGGCTCATTATGCACTTGTGATACCGAAAGGGTGAGCCAATGGCAAATATCGGTAACTACATGCCGTGGGCCACGTAGCGTATGTGCGCATGCATGGGATTGTAGCGGGATGGGCGGCCACCCTCCCCGCATCATAAGAGCTCAGCATATGCTCACTTTACTAAAAAACTTTTGAAATAAGAATAGGAAGTATATTTGACTTGTTTCTTTAATTATATGGTTTAGTGGTTTTATCACTAATGCAGAATTGCCTCCGCAGGTGTGCAGGTACGATCATAGATTGAGAGTGGGTGGCTAGATCTGGTTGACCTGGGCGGCGATCGACGGCGCTTTGGTCGGGGAAGGTAGCTGGGTGGTCGGTGATGCCGAAGCAGCCACTGGTCAGTGACTGCGACGGTCGCCAGTGGCGGGATCGGCGACGTGACTATGATGCGATCTCTGAGCTAGCTGGGGCAATCCAGCATCGCGGCGGCCAGACAGTGGCTGGGGCTGGTCGGGGCGGAACGGCGACGCTGGGCGGCGACGAGCAGCGGCGATGAGCAGCGGCGACAGTGACAGCGGCACATGGGGAGGAAAGCTATGGTTGTGAAATAAAAAAAAGGGAAAACGTCGGGAGGGAAGAAAATCTGGTTTGGTGGCATACTTGTAAATATTGCTTGACTCGTCTTTGACTCGAGTCAATAATAATATCTGAATCGAAATAATTCTAAAAGAAATCTAGAAAAATTGGGAAAAATTCCCTAAAATAACGCAACATCACAACATCCAAATGATATTCTCTATAGCTATCAACCCACCCAAAACTGCCCATAACGCATCCTAACGCGGTAAACAGCCTAAAACTATTTCTAGTGTCACAAAATGAAGAAATCTAAAATCATCAACTGTATACTCTAATATATTATGATAACTCATTCTCTGCTCATTCATGATGTTATCATCACATATTCGGGTACGCATGACCGTCACAGCTCATACACGTGACCGGCATCGGCTCAGTGCACGTGTTGTGAAACATACTCAACTCAGTCCGACAACTGAACGAATCGGCTAACGACTATAAAACCGTGACTCGAATCACGGGTTTTACAACGGGGTTGATGGATCTTTTACCAACCAAGGTTCGGAGAAAATGATAATGCATTGGACTTCCTTTTTATTTTATTTGAGTTATAAATGTGGCTATGAGAAACGGTCCAAGACTGACTGACAAATATTATTATGTCTTGTTTAAAACATAGTTTACTTTGAATGAGTTATACTTATGGTTTTATTTTTAAGTAACACCCGACCAGCTAGGCCCACAATATTGTGAAAAATGGCGGGTTGTTACATGTACCATAGTTCTATCCTTGCTCGCGATTGAAACATGAACCAGTGCTCTGTAAGTTGCTTCCACCAGTCGTATAGCACGGACTATCCATTTGGGACCCGATCACAAGGAATATCCGCCAAACCCTAGCCCCGTCTCATCCCTCTGGACTAGGCCTATAACAGTAAGCATGGGTTGGGCAATTGGCTAGGTAAACCTATAGCTTGCTTTGGGTGAGTTTTATTTACCCATCAGCAACTTCGTGTAACATTCCGGCAATTTAGGGTGCCCATCAGCAACTTCGGGTAACCTTTGGGCAACTTTGGTTTCCCGACGAGCAGTTTTTCATCCTGTTGTCTAATCTATTGGATGGCTAACCTTCCAAGGCTTTTTTAGGCAATTACATGTCAATCCGGGTGCCACCCCAAGAAAAATGAGTGCATGTCAGTACAACCACTTTGGCTCCTAAGGTGTAGGAAAAATTTCCTCTGCTTTATAGGGAGGGGGGTGATCTTGTGGTTGGGGCCATGTTGTATTTGAGGACCTTGCACCCGACACCTCACTCAAGCACCATGGTAAGCATGGGTTGAGAACAGAGTTTTGATTATTTCCTCTTGACACATCGCCTATGCTACCTGTCGCATAGTACTATGGCGCTTGCATGTTGAGATGATCCACATGGCACCCTTTTCACGGGTTTCCTAGAAGGAATCATCAAGGTGTCAATCCCAACTCAGTATCTTGTGTTGGTCGATGTCGGATATCGGTGTCGGTTGACGAGGACGGGAGCCTCGTACGCTCAAGCAACATTGTAAGCATGGGTCGGGCAATTGGTTGGGCAAATGAGTTTTGGTTGTTCCCTCCCGGTGGTGGAGAACGGTACTTCGCTTTCCACAATGCTGCACAACTAATGGTACTTTCCTATTAGTGTCGTTCACGTGCTGTGCACTCCGTCCACACTATGCGGTTGTATGCCTCATTTGTCCTTGTCAGCACCATTGGCTAATAGGAATCAAGCCGGTGCAGTGCATTTGTCGGATCCGTTCATTGGCCCTTTTTGTCGGTATCACAGATACAGTTATTTTGCGCCCAAAAGATCCACAAGGTTGTGCCTTGATGAGACTAGGGACCATGCAGTACTCTTCGGGACCTGGTTGCTGTCTAGTTGGTCAGGATACAATAATTGTGTGAGTTGCGTTGGCGTGTGATTAGTTTCAGCATTGTGAGCATGGGCAAGATGGCTGTTTCGCGCATCCACTTGCTAGGGCCCGATGACAATCGGCAGTGTGTTGTGCACTTACCCTACCTTTCGTAGGCAGCTGGGTGGCATGTAGGTTTTTGGATGCCTGTGTCGATACCAGAAATTGTAAATTCTCGGTTACGATGAGTCGGCTGGACCTCCACTACCGTGGCTACGAGGTAGGCAAAAGAAAAGTGGCCTCCTCTGCCACTGTTACGCTATCTATGAAGTGCGCCCAATGGATCAGTGGAGTCGTTGTGCTTACAGATGTGGTAAATTTGGACGGTAAACTAGAGAAGTATTTGCTAAAAAAAAAAGATGAAGGGCATAGGGCACTTTGGGCCTCACCCGTGGAAGTGATGGCACAATGTCTTCCGTGCCGCCGTCTCTGTGTATGATGCTACTTGGTTGATCTTGCCAGTGGTCATATGCTTGTCTTAAAGATTAAGCCATTCGTGTGTAAGTATAAACTATTTCAGACTGTGAAACTATGAATGACTCATTAAATCAGTCATAATTTTTTTGATGGTATTCACTACTCGGATAACCGTAGTAATTCTAGAGCTAATACGTGCACCATGTAACACCACATTTCGGTTCACCTGTGAACCGACCCGTAAATGTCACCAGCGACCGAACCGTTTGCTATTCTACTTGATCGGTTAAGCTGACCCGGATCTGCCCTTGGCATCTTAAGACAGAGATGCAACATACAAAGTATGGATGAGATGCTTGGGTTGTAACGTTGTCCTACATGCATGTCATGATATGGAAACAAGTACATGAAGAAAACAAATAAACGAAAAGTTCAAAAGATATATCTAATTTTGAAAAATAAAACGGACATAGACTCTCCTAAAAGTGGAACAGGGCCCAACTTGTCAACGATAATCAATATATATTTATAGCAATAAAAATTAAAAATCCAATCCATAAAAGTGCAATAGGCCAATCTATGCATGGCAATAATAAATATTTATATTGATATTCAAAACATGACATTTTTATTTGACTTTCATTCTAGTTTCGTTTCACAAGCTCATAGCAATTCATAGAGCAATCTAAAACAATCTCATCATTCACACAACTTATAAATCATCATTTCTATTCATTAAGTGATGGCGGGTACATGTGGCAATGACTTTACTACTCCTCCGCAGTTCCAACAGTGTTAAGTCCTCGTGATTCTCACCTACATATATATTAAAAAATCCGTCAATAATGAGTGTTACCAATCAAGAAAATTACTAATATCAAATTGGCACAAAATAGTTGACCCTTCTGTTGAATAAAAACCTCATATACTTCCTCAAGAACTCTCACAAGGGCTCTAATAGGAGCTGTTACCCTCGGGTTGACAACATCACCTTTCCATAACACTCTCTTTCCTTGGCAATTTCATATATCTCTTTCCACGGTAAAATCCTTCTCTTGTATATCAGACCTCTACATCCTCCGTATTGCTCTTGGTCCTGAGTACAGAGGCCGAATACTTTCAGGCATGCGCCTTCAGTACCTTTTTCCGCCACAAGTCTAGACATGCTCTGCATAGTAGTACCTATAAACCTCCACACTTCTCCGGGTTTGAGGAACTCAAAGGTGGAGATATCAAGATCCCTCGGGAATGGAGTGGACGCTTACTAGTTCCAGAGCCCGCTTTGACTAGCATGCACTCGCTCGCGTAGCACAGTTATCGAATTTCCATGCTCACAAATCTCACTGAAAATGCGAAAACTTTATATATAGGCCTGGGTAGGGAATTCAATATAATATAGGCCTGAAGGCAACTTGTGGTGGATCTTGTTTTTGAAGACATACTTGAGGGATCTCATACTCGAAGGTTATTAATTTGGAAATACGATCGGATAAATGGCCCGAGCTAAGTGGGATCCAATAAAACACCACTCAACTCATCCTACAATTTGTAAAAATGAATCACAATAGAATAGAGCAACAAATCAAGGGCAAGTCCTAAACAAACCTGGTAGAAGCTTCAAGTTTGTTCACGCGCTTAGGTGGCTAGCTCATACTCCTTACCTACACATCAAATCTAGAATCTAACACCCGCTAACTAAATGATGCATCAACATAACATGAACATCACACATACAATGCAATCATTATTTAATAGTCAAACAATCATCAATGTAGAAATAACTCTAACTCATCCTATTCATACCAATTTTATTTTATTTTTCTAAGTTACATTGTAGTCAGTTAGCATGCTCAGATTTGCTTCACTTAATTAGATAACTTATAATCATTCACTATCAATCGAATCATGTAAATCATCACTTCAACCATAATCATGCATTTATCACAACAATTAATCAATCCTAGCATGTTGTGCTAATAAATATCAATTTTAAATAATTAAATCAAATAAAATTCTATACCTAATCGTCCGCACACAAGGTTGTGTCCGGCTCGCGTGAGGGTTGACGGGAAGAAGGAAGGAAGAAAAAGAAGAAGTTGGGTGAGAAGGATGAATGGTGACAGTGTTAAAAGTGTGGAATATATAGATGTCAAGGTTAGAAAAACAAATGGTTAGGTGAGAAAAATTAATGGTTAGTGAGAAAAATGAATGGTCACTAAGAAAAACGAATGGTTGTCTCGTAATTAAAATTTGACTTGAGTAAAAAATAATACTAACTCGTAATAATTCAAAAAATCCAGAGAACAGGAAAACAAATCCCATAAAATATAATACACATCAATGACATGCTATATAACTAATAACCCACCCAAATTTCTCGTAACATGTCCTAATACGTTATTCGGCTTAACAATATTTCTATGATTTAATTAAAATAAATAAAGAAAAATCTTGCATACTCTCATATTTTCTGATAACTCATTTTGCTACTGTCTTACTAATGTTATCATCACATATTTGGGCACACATGACTCTCATGGTTCATAACACAAGACCAGCCTCGGTTCGGTACACGTGTTTTGAAATTGACCTGACTGAAAATAACGGTCGAACCGACCAGCTCAAACTATAAAACCCTGAATTGAATCACGAGTTTTACACACCAAACCCTGACTTCCGGAGGGACACACCATTCAAAATTTTTCCCTATAACCTTTCGATGGTAGGATAGTGGCCTACCATGGTGGTGACGGGTAATGGAGAAATGGGGTTCAATTACAGAGAGAGCCTGAGAGATGGCTCAACATCTACGGAAGGCAGGAGGTGCACATATTACTCAATCTTGACACGGGGAGGTAGTGACAATAAATTCAATACTAGGCTCTTAGAGTCTGGTAATTGGAAAGAGTACAACCTAAATCCCTTAACAAAGATCCATTGGAGGGCAAGTCTGGTGCTAGCAGCTGCAGTAATTTCAGCTTCAATAGTGTATATTTTTGTTGTTGCACTTAAAAAGCTCGTAGGTGAATTTTGGGTTGGGTCGATTGGTCCACCTTGTAGTGTGCAGCTATCAACTTGTCCCTTCTGTTGGTGGTACGCTCCTAGCCTTACATGGTCGGGTTATTTTGTTGGTGCTATTACTTTGAAGAAATTAGAGTGCTCAAAGCAAGCCTATGCTCTATGTACATTAGCATGAGATAACATCAGAGGATTTTGATCCTATTGTGTTGGCCTCCATGATCGAAGTAATGATTAACAGGGATAGTAGGGGGCATTCGTATTTCATAGTTAGAGGTGAAATTTTTGGATTTATGAAAGACAAACAATTGCGAAGACATTTACCAAGGATATTTTCATTAATCAAGAGTGAAAGTTGGGTGCTCAAAGACGATCAGATACCATCCTAGTCTCAACCATAAACGATGCAGACCAAGGATTAGCAGATGTTGCTTTTAGGACTCTGCTAGCACTCTTAGGCAGTCGCCTTTAGTACCCTTTGAACCACAAGTCCGTACATGCACTGTACTTAACAGTACCTGTAAGCCTCCACATTCTCTGGGCGTGAGGAACTCAAACGCAGAGTTAGCAGGATCCCTTGGGATGAAGTGGGTTCTCCCCAGCATCAAAGACAAGCACATGCCTTATTTGAAGCCATGGTCGCCATCCCTATTTCCATCTCTAACTAAAAATGCGAAAACCATACATATATAGGCCTAGGTTGGGATTAATAAAGTAGGCCCAAGGCATCATGAGCTGGATCTGAATTTCAAAAACATACTCGAGGGATCTCATCTTCAGAATTATTATGCGGGGAGGCACTCCGCTACACTCCATTTATTATCATGCGGGGAGGCACTCCGCTACAGTCCATTTATTATTATGCGGGGAGGCACTCCGTTACACTCCATTCATTATCATGCGGGGAGGCATTCCGCTACCCTCCATTTATTATTATGAGGGTAGGCACTTCGCTACACTCAATTTACTATTATGCGGGGAGGCACTCCGCTACACTCCATTTATTATTATGCGGGGAAGCACTCTGCTACACCCCATTCATTATCATGCGAGGAGGCATTCCGCTACCCTCCAATTATTATTATGCCGGGAGGCATTCCGCTACACTCCATTTATTATTATGCGGGGAGGCACTCCGCTACACTCCATTTCTTATTATGCAGGGAGGCATTCCGCTACGCTCCATTTATTATTATGCGGGGAGGCACTCCGCTAGACTCCATTAATTATTATGATTAAAATCTTGGCCTCGTCTCGGACTAAGTCAATTCCTTGACCACGGTTGCACACGGTGCATGGTGGTCGAATTTGGGCTCAAGTCGACCAGGGCTGACAAAAAGGAATATACAACATTTCGATAATTATACGGACCTGGTTTATAGATAATCTCGCACTGCGACCACGATCCTAATCTGAATGAAAATATTTTCCTTAGAAAATACATGCACTACATGACTAATATAACTATTAAATTTCGTCAATATATAATATGCCACTTTAAATATTTAATTTTCAACAATTCTAGTGATATAATTAATTATTCATGTTACATAATCATTTAAGTCCTTTTTAGCATTCTAAATTAATTATCCCCATTACAATTCTCACTTGAAAATTAATAAAATAATTATCAACTTATAACCAATACTTAATTACTATTATTGGTATATTCCCTAAATGCATAATATAATGATATCACTAATACAATTATTTGTAACTTATTTAATTTAATAAAGGTTCAATTTTTATACGATTATAACTTATTAAACCCTCGATTTAATTTAACCGCTTGTAACCGTTTATCATTACGGTGATTTTATTAATTAACGTAATTTAGTGTAATCATTTATTAATTTATTATTTTAGCCACTTAACTTATATCTCATTAAATTAATTATTTTTAAAGATTTATTTCGAGCTATTATTATTTTTTTAACTCCAACCGGTGTCGAATCAACCCATATTTACGAAACTGCCATCTTCATCTTCCCTAACTTTCTCCAAAACAGAGCTGTAATCGCGTGTTTTCCGACGCAGTGTTTGTCGCTGTCCAACCACCACTAGCCAAGACACCACCGTGAATGGACGCACTTCCGCACCATCTTTGATCCCGATCAAGACCTTTGGCTACTGCTATCGTGATCTGCCCACAATCATCGCCTGAAGTCGTCTTTTCGTTCACAGTCATCGACTGCACTTCGTTTGCCTCCGGCAGTCGTCAACTGTCATCGATCACCGTCAACCGCCACCGACCAGCTCCGCTATGCTTCCATAGTTCATCCATGTCCACATCCAGCCACCTTCCGGCCAAGGCGATGCCGGAATCGGTCGATCACAGCAGTTTCGCCAATTTCTGCCGCCCGGCATTGCGTCGCCGATTCCGCCGCCGGTGAACTCCGCCGCTCTGATCAGATGGTCGTGCAGGAACTCTCGACCCTTGAGGGACTTTTCCCGACCAGACTGCAACCCAATCGCTACCCCGGCCGGCCGGATTTCTTAACCCACCGTCGTCACCACTATTCATATCGCCAACTTTGTCTCAAACTTTCGGCTTGTCGGCCATGAATGACTTAAAGTTTGTATTTTTAGTTTACTTCTTTTCTTTCTCATCGATTTGAGATTTAGTTGTTTCTTATTGATTTAAGACTTTAAATCTCATTTTTTTTATCAATTTTTATTGTCAATTTAACATATGCCATGCATGGAAATTAAGAAGAAGAAGGGAAGAAAAATTACCCGAACAAGGAGGAAGACGGTGCCAATCCGAAGGAAGAAATGAGGATGACGTCCCCCCCTTTTCCCTCCTTTTTATAATGATATAAAATAACGACTAGGGTATGTGGAAGCACCCTTTCACCGTAATTCCTTTAACCGGGTAATTGGGTAATCGACATGATTCACTTAACCATTTAAACGGTTACACGGTATGGTTCACTTAACCGGTTAAATGGGTAAATAGTGTGGTTCACTTAACTGGTTAAACGGGTAGATCATACTTAATCGGCTAATGATAATTCTTTAAAAAAATAAATTTTCCCATGTTTGATCCCACCGCGTCGAACATTATTATTATCATTTTTTATTTTTTTATTTTTTTTCCGGGTCTTTACATCCGCGTTAGTGATTACAACACTAAGTAGTATAATAGATAAAACAAGTCAAGTACATTCCACTAGTTCCTTATATTCATTTTAATATGCGGTGGTGCGATACCGCTATACTCCAAAACAATGACAAGAAGGTATCCGCAGTAATCCGCACACCCCGCCCATAGCCTTTTTTGTGGGGAGGCTACCACTACCATCTTCAGTGCCAGTGCCTCGTACACCCTGGCCGCACTCAGGTGATTGCTACACCCCATTTGAGAGGAAGCTCTCACTACAAATTATAGTACCAGTGCCTCGCACACCCCGGTCGTAGCCTTTTTATGGGGAGGCTATCACTACACTCCAATACGATGGAGGAATCGTTATGCCTCGCTCACCCCGGTCGTAGCCTTTTTATAAGGCGGCTATCACTGCTCCAAAATAATTTGATGCAATACACAATTTACATATATAATATAGCCCCATGTCAGACTGAGTCAATTCCTTGACCCTGGTTGCACTCGGTGCATAGTGGTCGACTATGAGCTCAGGCCGACCTATGCTACCAACAAGGAAAATATGACGTTCTACCTATTATACGTACTTGACTTATGATTTCGTCCGACTATGATCCGCTAACCCTAATTTGAGTGAAAGCATAAAATGATAATTGTATGAACCTACATGTAACCTAGTATAATTTTATTTGCATGAACCTACATGTAACTAAATGATATGCCATATTAAATATTTCATCTTCCATAATTCTATTTAGATAATTGATTATTCATGTGACATACACCTTTAAGTCATTCTTCACATTTTAAATTAATTATCTAAATCATAATTCTCCCTTAACAATTAATAAAATTATTATTAATTTATAACCAGAAATTTAATTACTATTTTTAGTATATTCTTTAACTAATTTGTATTATCCTAATTTAAGAATATTCTTAATACAATTATTTTAATTTATTTAATTTAATAAAGGTTCGATTTTTATACGATTATAATTTATTAACCCCTCGATTTAATTTAACCTCTTGTAACAAGTCGATTAATTATTGACCGTCTATCATGACTGTATTTTATTATTTGTGGCAACTTCCATATATTAATTTATTAATTTAGCCACTTAACTCATAACCCATTAGAATAATTATTTTTTTTGGATTTATCACTAGTTAATATTGTTTTAACTTGAACCGGGTTGAGTCAACCCGTATTTACAAAACTGTCATCTTCTTCTTACCCAACTCTCTCCAAAACAGTGCTGTAAATGGGTGTTTTCCGACACACTATTCGTCGTCGTCAAGCCACCACCAGCCAAGCAACCACCGTCAATCAACTCACCTCCACACCAGCTTTGATCCCGATTAGAACTTTTGGCCGCTGCCTCTCGATTATGCCCAAAATTTCAACCTGAAATCACCGTCCTGATCACGTTCGCATACCGAGCTCTGCCACCTCCGGCCGCCGTCCATCGCTGACCACCGTTGATTGACATCGACCAGCTCCGCCTTGCTTCCACGGTTCCTCCCTGACCACCCCCGGTCACTTTCCGGCCATGGCAACAATGGATCGCCCCAATTACAGCAATTTCAATAATTCCACCGCCACTTCTTGTGTCGCAGATTCCACCGCCGGCGAGCTTCGCCGCTCCAATAAGATGGTTTCTTAGGTACTCTCAACCCTCCATAAATCCTTCCCGACCAGATTGGACTCTAATTGCTACCCACGCCGGCCGGATTTCTTCCTCAACCGCCATCCCCTATTTTCGCCCTATTTTCGCTGCTGTTAATTCAGGCCGGCCTCCATCTGCAGGGACAATCGTTCATGATTGGTCGACCACAAGGGTCGTTCTCCCATGTCGGATCGTTCACCGCCATGATCCCCAGCAAGGAGGTTGTCGGTGGAACTGTTCCGGTGGTGATTAATTTTTGTTATTGATTTAAAGCTTTAATTCCATGATTATCAAGTTTATTTTTCAATTACGATATATGTATGCATGAAAGCTTAGAAAAAGAAGAAAAGAAAAATTACCCGACTAAGGAGGAAGACAGTGCCAATCCGAAGGAAGAAATGAGGGTG
>JAVDBV010073150.1:0-10960 GCA_032619315.1 Piper longum
AATTGTTCCTTTTACCATTTGAGTACAGTGGCGGGTGATATGGAAGGTGTGAGGGCGTAAGCACTGTATGTATGTATGATTATGTTTATGAGCCGTGCATGCGAGCCGGCATTTGTTTAAGTATGTTTGCTTACTGCCCTGTGTGAAGCATTCTTGAAGTTTCATATATTTTCGTGGGTAATGGAATACCTATTTGCCAGATTGTATTAGTTATTTTTCGGACCAGTAACATTCGTTACTGACGGTTTTCTTATAATATATGTAGGTCTCGCAAATCCTGTATCGACTTCGGCGGAAGGACAGATAAATGCTACACATACTTGAGCTCAACATAAGATTTTCTTTCTTGCATTTATTTATATTTGATGTATTTTGATGTTTATTGAACAATGTCTTCCGTTCTCATGACACAAAGAGGGTTATTTCGATCTATTTTATGGATCGAGTCTCACTGACTAATAATATTAAACATGTCTCGACTCGATCGTAACATTTCTGATCCGGTTCTTAAGTGAACCGAAATTGGGGTGTTACACTAAGCCCTCTCCTTACGTCCATAATTCTCTTCGTCTTAAGCACGAAGACTGAGTACTCTCAAAAAGTCACCTTTAGTACCCTTTCAACCACAAGTCCATACATGCGTTGTACTAAATAATACTCGTAAACCTCCACGTTCTCCGAGTGTGAAGAACTCAAACACAGATTTGTCAAGATCCCTCGGGAATAGAACAACCTGTTCACTAAACCAGAGCCCGCTTTGACTGGTACATGCACCTACTCATGGTACGTACGAGTCGGTTTCCCCATCTCTCGTTGTACTGAAAACTCGATAAAACTATATATATGGGTCTGAGAAGGGATTCGTACAATAAGCCCGAAGGCAATTTATGGTGGATCTTGTTTTTGAAAACATACTCGAAGGATCTCATTCTTGAGGGTTATTAATTCAAAAAACTGGTTCATTAAATGGTTCGGACAAAGTGGGATCTAATAAAAACCACTTAACTCGCCCTACAAATAACAAAACAATACACAATAGAGCAAAGTGTAAAATAGGAATGGAGTCCTAAACGAACGTAGCAGAAGCTCCGATCGTGTTCACGGTCTTAGGCCGCGAGTTCCTACTCTGTACCTAATTGTCAATTATGCAACAATGGCGACATGGTTGTAGCCAACTCGAGTGAAGATCGTGATGAAGAGGGAACATAGGAAAAGAAGAAGAAAGTTGGGTGAGGTGGATGGTGGCGGCTGGATGATGCCAGTGTCAGAGGTGTGTAATAAATAGATGAGAATGGGGAAGAAAATGAGTGGTTAGCGTGAAAAATGAATCGTCGGTGAGAAAAATGAATTGTGAGTGAGAAAAATGAATGGTCATTTCGTAATTAAAATTTGACTAAATAAAATAACAGTCAAACCGACCAGTTCAGACTATAAAACTCTAACTTGAATCATAAGTGTTACGCGTACATTGTGTTGACACATGGTGGAGTGAGCTCATAAATGAGACAAATGAGAATTACTTTATTGTAAATGGACATAGGTTAAAACACTATCATGGAGGAGAAGTGATCCAATTCACTTCACCCGGTTGACCAACATTAGATTGATTAAGGGTTGAGTCAAGCAAGGACTGAAAACAAGCACTTATTGGGAGGCAACCTAGTTTGTAAAAAATATATATATCTATTTTCAGGAGTAACCCAACCCAAGCTTAAGGAGTAGCACAACCTAAACCGACCCAAACCAGCTCAACCGTGTTCAACTGAAAAGTGAAAAAGATAAGAACGTGAGAATGGTAAGTAGAAGGTAAAGTTTTTAAACCCTAAAACCATTTCGCTCCACCACTTCTTGAGTTTTTCCCAAATCCAAAGCGAAATCGGTGATCGATTGGCAAGGTATGTGCTTCAATCCCCTTCTTAATCTTGCAATCTATTGATTCTGGTTTACTTGATGATTAATACAAGTGTGCTACACGATTTGGATCTATATTCATAGCATGAGCTTAAAGTGATTTGTTGCAAGCTTGATCCATATTCTTAATCTGTTAACTTATCTCTATCATGATTCGTACTGTGAGTAGATCTATCATTGAGACTGAATCAGTGGTTGGATATGCTCAATTGCTTGCTTGCTTCGATTGGACATCAAGATACAGATTTGTTTTACATGTATTGAATCATTTAAAATTTTTTTATAAGTACGATCTATACTACTGTTGTGCTATGAATCCATTTGTAGTTGCACAAGTTGATTACATGAACGTTTGTTATTGTTTTGTGCCATTATTGTTTTGGATATTGATTTATTGTTGCCGGGTGTGTTGATATAAAGTTTGATTTTTTTATTATGGCTGACATAATAATATGAGACGTGATAGTTAGAAAGAAACAACTAGCTCCTGAAAAGGTCACATGACAACCCATGCACTCGTCTCCTACATTTAGTGACTCCATTCACCATGCCGAGCCAATGGCAGTTGAGCCAACTGCTGAAAGAAGGCACCCAAAGAAGGCAGATGGGAGGAATGAATAGCATGACAGTGAGGAATCAATGTTCCACTGCTAACCAAGGAAAAAACTAACCAGCAAGCTATTACTACCTTCTTCACAAAGTTCCTAAGGAAACAAGCTCTGAAGGCTAAACAGTAGGCAAAAGAAGAAGAAGAAATGGGAAAAGAAAAGACGGCTGCAGTGCAAAGTATGCCAAAACCCAAGAAGATGGTACATAGAAAACCAACTCGAGCAAGTCTAAGCCATCCCATTACTGATAGATTGACTCATGCCAAGAAAGATGATACCCTTCCCCGGCCAAGCCAACATTGGACGAGAAATAACAAAAGAAGCCTGCAATTGAAAGGACTACAAAGACAAAGCCAAAAGCAAAAGAAGTAGATGAAGGCTCAGTACCACCAACAGAGAAGACAAAAGCCAAACAAGCTGTGAAAAAGAAGAGAAGGAGAATCAGGTGAAGAAGAGGAAGTCTGAGCTAGATCACGTAGACTCCCCCGAAAGAACAGATACTAAGACAAGGAGAAGATTGCTTAAGAACGAACCTAAAGCCCCAGCACAGACTCCACCACCACCATCCCCTCAGGAAAAAAGAAGAAAGAGACACCACAATCTGAAGCCCAGTCACCAAGGAAGAAAATGATAGCTAAGAAGTCCAAGAATCCATTTCCTATTACTTCTGCCCACTATCCCTTTGTCTTGGCCAGCCCAAGACTACGCTTGAAGAAGTCATCAAAGGGAAGCAACCAACTAAAGAGAGAACTTTGGATCTGGCAAACTACAATATAGACAAAGCAATATAGGATGTCATCAGAAGCCTTGGGAACACTACAGCTGGTGATAGAGTTCTTAGCCAATGTGGAGGATAGGGGATGATAAGGTTTTCGTGAGAGGTGTTTGGGTGATGCTAACAAGTGAGTCAATCAACAAATTGGTAGAAGCAACTGACCATGAGGAGGACGATTACTCAATGCTAATGAGGGAAGGAGTAGACACCAAGGAGTTGGACAAGAACTAATGTCAAGACAACAAGGAAGTGATCAGGGCTATTGTTCGAATTATTTCAATGATGTGCAAGTATACACATTCGAAACAAGTAATAATGATAAATGTCCAAGTATCATCCCACCAAGAGATCAATTTACTTATGTTAATATTAGAAAATAGAACTAAGATCAAAACAACAACAGAAAGTGAATTTTTGTTTTAAAATAAAACTCGTTCTAGAGTAATATCCCTTAATATGAAATTAATATTCATAACATTTTAATCTTATCTTCTATTCCCTCGTATTGCCGACTTAGGATAATTATATGACATAGTGGCTCGTGGTCCTTCATGCATCTTTTATTTTGCGTCAATTTCTACAACCGGTGATAATTGATTAATTTAACAAAATAATCCATTAAGATTTACCTTAGAATCGCATACGATATTGTGTGTCTCCCGACCACAACGACAAACAAGTCAAAAGACTCGTCATATGATGAATTATCAATGACTAATCTAACTGATTTCTCCCGAAATCTATTTAAACCTCATGATCTAAGTAATAGTTGATCATTCTATTCTTAGCATTAAAACATGATAGTTCAAACAATCCAATTGAATAAAAGATTAAGAAGTTGAAATGAACTCAATTGACCCATGTTAAGTTCCATTCCTCTATAGAACGAAATAAAATAATACTCCATAATAAAAGTAAAGAACATAATGAATATGATGTCCACTTAAATAACATGATGTCCACTTAAATATCCAACTCCTTGACCTACTCAAATGCAGCCAAAACTATGTACATCCACCTCATCCACCTCCTCAAGCTTTGTTAACATCATAAATTGTAACCATGAATTGGTGGGGCCCAATGCCATAACAACCAATAATTCCTAAACTTTTTTGTTTTCAATGGTTTTGTAAAGACTCGGACGTTGGAGAATTTTTATTACCATTTATATTATAATCTCTACCCGGTCAATTATTATTTACCTGGTTAAG
This sequence comes from Piper longum, assembly GCA_032619315.1. Lineage (NCBI taxonomy): Eukaryota > Viridiplantae > Streptophyta > Magnoliopsida > Piperales > Piperaceae > Piper > Piper longum. The sequence continues at coordinate 4,506 of JAVDBV010073150.1, forward strand.
TAAAAGATATTCTTTACCCTGTTCATTATCATTTAACCGGTTAAGTGAAATGTATCATTTACCCCAATTACCCAGTTATATGAAATATGGGCGAAGGGTGTTTTCACATACCCTATTCATCATTTCATATATAAGGGGTAAGGGGGGGCATCATTTTCATTTCTCCTTCTGACGGGTGCCGGCTTCCTCCTTGCTTGAGTATTTTCCTCTTTGCTTCTTCTTCTTCTTAATTTTCATGTATGCATATGTCAAATTGATTATAAACTTGAAAATCATCAAATTGAAATCTCAATCAACAAGGTAAGGGAATAAACTGAAAACTAGAAATTTCGTCCATGAATGTAAATTACGGCTATTGCAGCAAATCATGATCGCTTGCTGTTCAAGTTGCTTCATCAACGTCCCATGCTATGTAATTAGTTAAATTAGGATAATTAAGTTACCGTCTTTTGCATGTTCAGAGTGCTATGCATGAGGGTTGGATGATGGATAACACGGTGGAGTTTCCAAACACCTATACCAATTTCCCGGCCAAAGCTCACGCCGTGCAAGCCCACAGCGCCTGGTTGTTGGCTTGGGTGGTGTTGGTCGGGGTCGCCTTGGGTGGTGCTGGTCTGGGTCGCCTTGGGTGGTCCAAGTCGGGGTCGCCATGGATGGTACACGACGGGGTCACCAATGGGGAACTGCTATAAAGTTTGGATTTTGGACTTCCAAATAGGTTGTTGGGGAAGGTTGTAGTAGATGGAGTTGTGGTCTGGTTTTGGGGGTTGAAGGAGGAGAGGTCTGGGCTGGTTTTGGTTCAATGATGGACCTTTGAGAAGAGAAGGGACGTTGGGGAAGAAGAAGATGGCAGATCTGTAATTTATGCTTAACTCGATACGGTTTGAGTTAAAAATAATACCAACTCGTAATAAATCTTTAAAAAATAATTATTCTAATGGGTTACGGGTTAAAGTGTAACGACCCGCTACTTTTCAATTATTTAATTGGGGCTAGATGGCCAAGTGTTACTTAAACAAACTAATAAGTTGCTAAATGATAAAAATTTAACAACAATGTATAAGATTAGTTCCCACTGTCTAGGACCGTTTCCCAAGCGAGTCATGATATTTATCTTCCTCCATGCTCTGGCTGTCAATGGCTTCTCCCACCTATTTTCGTATATGCACACCTGCGGAAGAAATTCCGCATTTGTGATTACAACACTAAGTAGTATAATAGATAAAACAAGTCAAGTACAATCCACTAGTTTCCTATGTTCATTTTAATATGCGGTGGAGCGATACCGCTAGGCTCCAAAACAAATGCGGATGGGGTATACCCCGGCCCGTAGCCTTTTTTTGTGGGGAGGCTACCACTACCCAGGTGGCATCGCCCGGACTCTAACCGGAGACCCACAGTGATATTCCCGGACTCGAACCGGAGACCTTCAGTGTGATTCCCGAACTCAAACCGGAGACCTTTAGTGTGATTCCTGGACTTGAACCGGAGACCTTTAGTGTGATTCCCGGACTTGAACCGGAGACATTTAGTGTGATTCCCGGACTGTGATTTTCGGACTTGAACTCGAGACCTTTAGTGTGATTTTCGGACTTGAACTAGAGACCTTTACTGTGATTCCCGGACTTGAACCGGAGACCTTTAGTGTGCTTTCCGGACTTGAACCGGAGATCTATCACTGCACTCTAGTGCGATGGAGGAATTGTTGTGCCTCGCTCACCCCGGCCGTAGCCTTTTTATGGGGCGGCTATCACTACTCCAAAACAATTCGATGCATTACACAATTTACACATATAATGCAGCCCATGTCGGACTGAGTCAACTCTTTAACCCCGGTTGCATTCGGTGCATGGTGGTCTAATCTGGGCTCCGGTCGAACTAGGCTACCAAAAAGAAAAATACGGCCTTCTACCTATTATACTTACCTGACTTGTGCTATCGTCCGACAGTAATTTGCTAACCCTAATCTAAGTGAAAGTATAAAGATATACATTAGTATAATTTTATTTGCATAAACCTACATGCAACAAAATGATATGCAATGTTAAATATTTTATCTTCTATAATTCTATTTAGATAATTGATTATTCGTGTGACATACTCTTTTAAGTCATTCGTCAATTTTAAGTTAATTATTAAATTCATAATTCTTCCGTGACAATTAATAAAATAATTATTAATTTATAACCAAGAATTTAATTACTATTTTGGTACATTCTTTAACTAATTTGTATTATCCTAATTTAAGGATATTCTTAACATCATTATTTTAATTTAATAAAGGTTCAATTTTTATACGATTATAATCTATTAACCCATTGATTTAATTTAACCGTATGTAATAAGCCGATTAATTATTAACTATTTATTATTACCGTAATTTTATTAATATCGTAATTTCGTATAATAATTTATTAAATTATTATATTAGCCATTTAACTCCTATCTCATGAGCATAATTATTTTAAAGATTTATTTCGAGTTGATATTATTTTTTAACTTGAACCGGTGTCGAGTCAATCTATATTTACAAAATTGCCATGTTCTTCTTCCCCAACTTTATCCAAAATAGAGTTGTAATCGGGTGTTTTTTCGACGCACTGTTCGTCGCCATCCGACCACCCCCGGTCAAGCCATAACCATGAATTGACTCACCTCCGCACGATCTTTGATTCCAACCATAACATTTGGCTATTGCTATTATGATCTGCCCCCAATCGACCCCCGAAGTCATCAATTTGATCACGGTCGTGACTGCGTTCCGTTCGTCTCCAGCCGTCAACCGCCGTCGACCGCCGTTGGCCACCACCGACCAGCTCCGCCGTGCTTCCAAGGTTAATCCCCGACCATCCCTGACCACTTTCCGGCCACGGCGACGCCGGAATTGGTCCATTACAGCAGCTTTGCCCGTTTCCATCGCCGGCCATTGCATCACCGATTTCGCCGCCGGTGAGCTCCGCCGCTTCAATCAGATGGTCGTCCGGGAACACTCAACCCTTGAGGGACCTTTCCCGACCAGATTACAACCCAAACGCTGCCCCGGTTCATGTCGTCAATTTTGTCTCAAACTTCCGCCTTATCGGCCATGAACGACTTAAGGTTTGTATTTTTAGTTTAATTCTTTTCTTTCTCATCGATTTGAAATTTAGTTGTTTCTTATTGATTTAAGACTTTAAATCTCATTTTTTTATGAATTTTGGTTGTCAATTTAACATATGCCATGCATGGAAATTAAGAAGAAGAAGGGAAGAAAATTACCTGAACAAGGAGGAAGACGGCGCCAATCCGAAGGAAGAAATAAGGATGACGTCCCCCATTTTTACCCCCTTTTTATAATGATATATGTAACGGCTAGGGTACCTGGAAGCACCCTTTGACCGTAATACTTTTAACCGGGTAATTGGGTAATCTACATAATTCACTTAACTATTTAAACGGTTACACGGTATGGTTCACTTAACCAGTTAAACGGGTAACTCATACCTAACCAGCTAACGATAATATTTTTTTTTAAAAATAAATTTTCGCACGTTCGATCCCACCGCGTCGAACGTTATTATTATTTTCTTTATTTATTTATTTATTTATTTATTATTACTATTATTATTTTTTCGGGTCTTTACAATCTCCCCAACTTAAAAGTATTTCGTTCCCGAAATATCATAGCATTAATAGGAGATCGGTAATTTAGTACATCTCTAGTATCTTTTCACACTACAACAATTACAAAGATTTTATGTTACAAACAGGCTAGGGTATTTCTAGGCCATCTCTTGTTCAATCTCCTATGTAGCTTCTTCTGATCCCCAATTTCTCCACAATACCTTTACCAAAGGGATCTCTTTGTTCCGAAGTGTCTTATTTTCCCTTGCCAAGATGCGAATCAGTTTTTCCTCGTAAGTTAAATCCGATTGTAGCTCTATGTCTGAAAAATTTGTGATAATGTGATTCTCATTTCGTACATATTTCTTTAGCATTGACACATGAAAGACATTGTGTACTCCATTTGGGCTTGGTGGTAATGCTAATCTATATGCACAGCTTCCGATTCGATCAAAAATTGGAAATGGTCCTACGAATCTTGGCTTCAACTTCCTTGATGTTCTAAATCTGATCACTCCCTTTTTAGGTGAGGTCTTAAGGTAGACGAACTCCCCAACTTGGAACTAAGTCCTTCCTTTGAGTGTCAGCATAACTTTTCTGCCGATCCTGAGCTACCTTAAGCCTTTGCTAGATGAGTTGCACTTTTTCAGCTGCATCTCTCACCATCTCTGGCCCGACTATAACTACCTCGGTAGACTCCAACCAGTACGATGGAGATCTACAAAGCCTACAGTATAAGGCTTCAAACGGTGCCATCCCGATATTGGCCTGGTAAGAGTTATTGTAGGTGAATTCAGCTAAGGCTAAGTGCTTCTCCCAATCTTCACCCCAGTCAAGGATGCAAGCTCTCAACAAATCCTCCAAAGTTTGATTGGTCCTCTCACTCTGACCATCAGTTTCGGGATGATATGCAGTAGTTAGTTTAATTTGGGTCCCCATAACTTTTTGGAAAGCCTCCCAAAAAGGTGATGTGAATAGGAGATCTCTATCAGAGACTATCTCTTTTGAAATTCCACGCGGCTGGACAAATGAGTCCTTAGAAGTTTAGTAATGAAATCACATGTGACACATTCCCATTTGGAGTCATATGGGGATAAAGTGAGCTGCCTTAGTTAGACAGTCCACAACCACCCCATATGGAGTCATATCTTTTCTTAGTCCTTAGAAGTTTAGTAATGAAATCACATGTGACACATTCCCATTTACAAGTAGGTATCTCTAAAGGTTGTAATAATCCACCGGGTAGTTGATGTTGTGCTTTGATCAATTGGCAAGACTGACACTTAGAGACAAAATCTACTACCTCCCTCTTCATTCAATACACCAATAGGTTCGCTTTAGGTCCTGGTACATTTTTGTAACGCCAGGGTGTATTAAGAACCTTGAACAATGAGCCTCCTCAAGGATATCCCGCGTCAGTACATCATCATTGGGTACCCACAACCTTCCTCTAAATCTGATTACACTGTTGGAATCTACCATCATGTCAAGAATTTTGTCCAACATTTCATTCAGCTCCTCATCTTCCATTTGTGCTAGCTTAACTCGTTCCACTAGTTCATAAGAGATAACCAGGTTTGCCAGTAGTCCTGTCAGTCGTTCTATCGGGTTAATAGCTACCACTTCAGCTAACATAGCCCAAAACCTATCTAGCTGTTGACCCTTGTCCACCTTGCCCTTCTGACTCAACGAGTCGGCTACCACGTTCGCTTTTCCCGAATGGTATAAAATTTGGAAGTCATAGTCCTTCACGTATTCTATCCACCGCCTTTGTCGAAGATTAAGGTCATTTTTTGTGAAGATATACTTCATACTTTGGTGGTCTGTATACACTTCAAACTGAACTCCATACAAGTAGTGTCTCCAAATCTTTACTGCAAAAACCACTGCTGCCAATTCTAAGTCATGAGTTGCATAATTTTGCTCGTGAACCTTCAATTGGCGAGAGGCATAAGCCACCATCTTACCATCTTGCATAAGGACACATCCTAACCCCACTAGAGATGCATCACTGAAGACCATGAATCCTTCATTACCATTTGGCACAGTCAGGACTGGTGCAGTAATTAGACTCTTCTTCAAAGATTTGAAACTCTCCTCACACTTGCTACTCCATTCGAATTTGACTCCCTTGCATGTAAGCTTAGTCATTGGCGATGCCACCAAGGAGAAATCTTTAATAAATCTCCGATAGTAACCTACTAGCCCAAGGAAACTTCGGATATCGGTGACTGACTTGGGTTGTGGCCAATCAGTGACTGCTTTCACTTTTAATGGATCCACTGCGACTCCCGCCGTTGAGACAACATGTCCGAGGAAATATACCTCTTTCCTCCAGAAGTCACACTTTGATAATTTGGCAAACAATTTATTCTCCCTCAAAACTTGAAGAGCAATGGACTTTCACATGGTCTTCCTGGTTATTTGAATAGACCAAAATGTCAACCACAAAGTCGATAATAAACTTATCCAAGTATTTGTGGAACACCATGTTCATACGTGACATAAAGGTTGCTGGTGTGCAGACAACCAATCAATTCCCAACAGTACATCAAAGCCTATTATCCCATAGACAATGAAATTCTATACATAGGGTTTCCCTTGTATATCGAAGGATAGGTTAGTCACTCCTAACGTTGTGACTTCCCCGTCTCCCGTTGCAGTAGTGACCCTATAAGTCTTGGGTAATGTAGGCGTTTGAAGTCCTAGACTTTTAACTAATCGGGATGATAGGAATGAATGTGTACACCCCGAGTCAAATAGAACATCTACACTAACACTTTGAATCAAAATTTTACCTTGAACAGTGTGGTCATCCTCCTTGGCATCCTCCACTTCAACCGCATACAATT
>JAVDBV010073169.1:0-18126 GCA_032619315.1 Piper longum
ATATATTATGATAATGTCAATAAGACATCAGTATAATTAGTTATCAGAATATATTTGAGTATACCCAGATTTTTTATTTATTTATTTTAGAATTAGACCATGAAATTATTTTTAGGTCGAATAATACATTAATATTCATTATAGGGCAGTTTGGATGGGTTATTACATATAGAGTATGTTATTGTAATATTATAGTGTGTATTATATTTTATAAGATTTTCCCCTATTTTTAAAATTTTTTAAGATTTATTATGAGTTAGTTATTATTTTTAACTCAAGTCAAAGTCGAGTTAAGTTTTATTCACAAAATTACCACCAAGCACCCCCGAAGTTTTCTCCCCCACCCCAATTGCCACTATCTCTGCCTCGATTCATGTCATTGATGTCGCCTCTTGCTGCCACACTACCGCAGATCGACGCCGTCAAGCCTTGTCATACCATCATTGTGTTGCCTTGAGCACCCCCGGCTGTCGACTGACATCCACGATGCCAAATCGCCGCATGATTGTGCCACACTCCAAGACGCCGATTCGTCGCCATTTGCACTGCTTCGCTGCCACTATGCACTGACACCACCCCTTTAACCCCCTAAACATTTCCCCCACACATAGTGTCGCCACCGAGTTCGGCCGAGGGCCGATCGGACAATCGACTAACCTCGACCGACTCGTCGCTACCATCGGCAGTCATGGCCACCAGCAGCATTCATTGCCACCATTGCTGTTTGCACCTCCACCACCATTTGGTTGAGCTCGCTGAGCCGGTGCTGACCCATAACTCTGATTGCTTCATTGGAAACGTTACCAAAAAATTGTCAAAAATTGGCTGAAAAATGTTGAAAAATTGTCGAAAAAACATCAAAAAACCGGATTTGTTGAAATTCGATGGATCTTCTGCCGAATTCACCCAATCAAACCCATTTGAACTTAAGACACCGTTGGGTGTCGAATCGGAGTATTGAGTCGTGCAACGAAACCTTAATTATAGTCAATTACCGATAACGCAAGGTATAATTAACTTCAATTTAATTTATTAAAGGTGATAATTACTAGCACAATATGCTAGGACTGATGAATTGATGTGTTAAATATTTTTATTATAATATAAATGTGAATTTGCATGATTGAATTGTATTAAAACAAATATTAAGGAACTAATTAGGTAAACTAAGTAATTATCATGATCTAATGCAACGTAGCGTAGGAAATCTCATATGGATTGATGTATGATTGATATGTATATGTTATAAGATGTGTGAATGTATCATAAGTGGGAGTTAACTTTTAGTTTGATGTGTATATACGGAGTAGGAGCTGACCACTTAGACGAGAGAACACGCTCAGTGCTTCTGCCAGGTCCGTTTAGGACTCGTTCCCTGTTTTATGTTCTATTCTATTGTATATTTGTTTTATTACTTGAATGACAGGTTAAGTGCAATTTATTGGATCCCACTTATCCAATTTAATCAATCAATTTTCTAGATTAATAACCATCGAAGATGAGATCCCTCAAGTTTGATTTAAAAAATAAGATCCACTGCAATTTTCCTTCGTGCATATTATATAAATCCCTTCCCAAACCTATATAGAGTTTTATCAAATTTTCGATGAGACGAGAGATGAGAAAACTAACTCATACATGCCATAAGTGGGTACGCATGCCAGTCAAAGTAGGCTCTAGATTAATAAGAGGGTTGTTCTAATCCCAAGTGATCCTGATAATTCCCATTTTGAGTTTCTCACACCGAAAGAATCATGTAGGTTTATGGGCACTATTTAGTATATCGCACGTCAAAGGGTACTAAAGATGACTGCATAAGAGTATTCGACTTTCGTGCTCAGAACTAGGACAATTATACTGGTAGTCCCAAGGGACCAGAAAAATAAGAAAATGCTGAAAGAGGCATCAGATAAGTTAGTTCAGGACGTCATCGGGTTTGCAACCAAGTTGATCCTTAGTAGATACACTTAGAAGTGTTCACGATAAGTATATAAATATTTTTATTCAAAATGAGAGTCTGCTCTTATTTGTCAATTTCCTATGTAGTTATACTTTTGAACAAGTAACATTTGTTACTGATTCTTCTTTTATATATATGTAGGTGAGGATTAGATACTGGATACGTCGGTTTAGATAGAGAAGCAGTGACCTACCTTGCACCTACACACACATGCTCGCCAACCAAATGTCTCGTTTGGCTGTTTTGGTTGTTTGTTTATTATTATGAAAATAAAATATTTGTGATGAAATTACCTTAAATAAAAGATGATCTGAGGAATATTTTGATAAATAGAAATAGATAGTAATAATTTGATCCGAAGTATATATTAGTGTGTGTCGGTCAAATGATAATGGTAGAAATGTGAATAGAATAAATAGGTAAGTCAATTCTTAAAATATAGAATATTTTGATGTGATCAAATAAATTATTTATTTAAAAAATATTATATAATGGATGTATATAAATTTATATATTTATATATATTGATTTGATAGGTTGACTTTTAGTTACACTTTTTAAGAGAGATTTTGTATATTTTATTTTATAAATATTTATTAATTTTTTATCGTAATTATTTTAGTACATAGACTAGTTATCATATTATCTATATAATAGTGTATTAAGATTCCATAAATTTATTTATACATAGTAATTAATATCTTTTATATTAACTTAAAAATAAATTTATTCGAATTAATCGACTTAATTGAAAACGGTAACATTCTCGTTCGATTGGGTTGGTCGGATACGGAACATAAAACGAAACAACATCCACCCAAAAAAATCATTAAATAATTGTCTTGTCTAGTCTTGATGTCAGCTTGATGTCATAGAAGGTAAGGCAACGAAAGATAAAAAGGTTCAAGACTCGAAAGAAGTTATCATTGGAATCATATCTTGGGAAACGGTATCCACCCACATAGAGTCTCAGCTCCCACCTCTACCTCCACAGCTGATGGTGTAGCCTCCACTGGTGCTTCTAAACCTATAGCTACCGCTTTTTTTGGACTGTGTTGAGAATATAATCTCATATTTCAAACAGATACAAGTTGTGATTTTTATTAAGATTAGAGTTGAACTTCTAAGTGGCTAGCTGTTACGGGGATATTTTTAAGGTAAAATTTTTCGTTTTCCTTGCAGCACTTTTGAGAATACCAGCCTTTCATAAGTAGCACAGTATGCAACAAAATCTGCGTATTCGAAAATAAATTTTGATAAAAAATCCACAACTCCCCTTAATATGACCCGACACAATAATATTGTATCTGATTGCTCCAAATAGCGATATTGCTGTCGGTACTGATCTGCACGCTAAACACAGATCCTAGTGCTTGCACCCGCACGTGCCTGTCAAGCTAAGTTGCGTCACGCCCCAAATACCAGCACCCAGTCCTGATACTTCAAGTCCTGGAATCCACCGAACCTGAACCTAGTACCCAATATCGACGCAAGACAATAATATTACGGGAACTATTTCCCAACCTTTATTCAACTAAAATAAGAGGAAATTACAAGTAATCCCTCACCCAGACTACTTGCAAGTCGTGGATATGCAAACCCCACGACCTTGCCTCTCAACCTCCCTTGAGAGACCGTGAGAACAACTCAACAAGTCCTCACACTCAACCCCCAAGTCATCCCCCTTTGGATTAACTTGTTTTACATGCAAACTCCTAAACTAGGATGCAAAACGGGATTGAAAGAACATAAGTTGTGCAATACCTTGATCCCAGTCGACTTGCCTCCAGCAACACCACGTGAAGTTCAATCCTACACCAAGGATCGGCTGCAGCACTTCACCACTCTGGATCTCAGTATGTCCCTCTCCACTTGGACCACAAGGCACAACTCTTCCCAGCAAAGCTCCTTTACCAGACGTCCTTCCTTTCCTCCTTCTATACAAATTCGTCCTTATATAGAATCCCAGCATATTTATCTAAACTCCAAAGATAAACTCAAATCATTGTGCCAATATTTATCTCCAAAGATTCACCAAGATACACCATGTAGTCATCACCTAGGCCTGATCACGTTCAGGTTTAATCCTATGGCTGAGCTTCATCTTTATCTCCAAGAGTTTGTTGCTTCCATCCTTATCGGCAATTCCAGATCCTTATCTCCTTCGGTGCAAGTCGACTGCATGGTCGAACCTTCCTAGTTCGACCTAGCCTACTCATGGCCAACGTCCAGCCCGAGTCTTAGCAGAACTCCCAGCACCGCTAGAATTCCTAGTACCGCTAGGATTCCTACTGCCGCTAGAATTTCCAACACCGCTACATCGTCCGCTACCCGTACCGCTCCATGGATCGACATCGCTCATTGCTGGTAGCGACACATTGCTCAGTAGCGCCAGCGCCCCTACCGCTCCAAATAACGGTAGCGCCCAACGCTGGTTCCACTTCAAATACCGGCATCGGGTATCGGCCCACTCGGTACTCACGCACCTTGAGCACCCGACACCAACAACCTGCTGACTTACTCGGTCATGTTCGGTAGTGCTCGGTACCACTCGGCAATGCTAGGTACTACCCGGTACGACTCTTACATGAGGCTACTTGGTGCTACACCCAGCACCACGTCTTGGTACACTATGCACCATAACCCAATCCTTGCCTGTATATAACATGCATTGGGGTCTCGATAAGTTGTTTCACCACCGGGGTAGCACCGACTACCAATATTGGATGCGAGATGACTAGGGACAACCGCCAAACCCTAGCTCCCAATGCATCCACAACTTAAGGCTATAACACTAGCCACCGACCATGAGCTCGTTTACCTCTCTTATGTTAGTAAAAAGTCCAAAAAATGGTTGTCCAAGCATCAAAAAAGGATCCAAGTGGCAAAAAGACCTAAATGGCCAGAGAAAAAGTCCAAAGAGACAAAAAGACCTAAGAGTTAATAATATGTAACACGGATATGAAATATTATTTTCACAAATACTATGAATTGAACCAGATAAGTGGCTACTTATTAACTTTGGATAAGGTTCAAATCTTTTTAGCCTAGGCCTTGTATGATGATGTTCTTCCCCTCTAAGGCTTCGGCTCGCTGAAAGTTAAGAATCCAAACCCTCTTGAGTGCCCCGTCTCGAGATCATCGATGATCCAACGCTGGTAAGCCAACAATAACATAAAATAAATGCGCCTCCCATTTTTTAAAGATGGAACACAGATTGCACACATTTAAGAGAAGAAGAAGCACCTGCCAACTGGGGGTGCTTAGTTTGGCAGTTTGGCTGGTATTAGCCGGTTATTGACTTAACCAAACTTATTAATTATTTTAAATTTTTATACTAAATTTAACTATTTATCATTTAATTTTTTATTACTTGAACCCGAATTTAATTATTTATCATTCAACAAACATGAATTCGACTATTTAAAACTAATTATTATATTAAAAAATTAAATTTATATAATTATATAAAAATTAATTATTTGTGTACCCAAAACTAGTTCCGAGTGTTATAAAATGGTTATTTAATTATCCAAAACCAAACCTTATTATATGAATACCAAACCCAAATTATTAAGCTTATGCCGAGTCCGGTTTCGTAGGTATTTGACCTGATAGGCACCCCTGGTGCCAACGTTATAAGACTCGATGACTTTATTAAAGGAGCTGAAGGCGCCTCCAAGGATTGGTCACAGTGGTCCAGGCAAAGCCGCTAACAAAGCAGTGGTACTCGACGTTGGCGGTGGCCACAGTCAGGCGGTGGGGGCTGAAGAACAAGGACGATAAAACCCTAACGAGGTTCAACTTGTGAGGTATTATTGCATTCTTAGAGACGGATGGCTATGTTTATTTATATATTAAAGCTACGTAGCAACTCGGGTTTGGTCGGGGTTGAGGTGAACTCCGGCTACTATTGGGGTTCAGGAGAATTGGGCCCAACATGGGGGCAAAAATAAAAATATTGCCTGTGAGATATTTTGTCTGGATAAGAAGCTTGTTTATGGGCTCATATAGAAATTTTGTCACAGGCCCGGTGGGCTTTCTGAGCTAATTGGCCCAACTTAGCTGTTGGAAACTAAAATTCTGCGTATGGAGATTGGGAGAGCCACTCTTGGTTTTTTGGGAAAGAGGGAATTTCCACTGGTTTAAAAGGTGAAGTTATAGGATTTTCGCAAACGCCCTCCGTGTAAGTAAATTTTTAAGACTTACTAGGCGGACATACACAAGAGCCACCACATGTAAGAAATTAATATTTCTTTAAATATACATTGCTCAACAATACTAGATGATTTAGATTTTTTACTTCTAACTGTAATCATAAAATATAAATTTATAATTTAATTTATTTTAATGAATAGGATATAAAGGAAAATATTATAAAATAGTTAGAGGATGCCTAATGAACCTTTATTAAAAGATTTAATAAGAAACTAACATTTTTTTGTTAATAGGAAATAAAGGGAAATATTGTAAAATAATTAAAGGACATTTGGTGGCATGATATTAAAAATTTGGGTTTATATTTAGATATAAATATTTATTAATTGTTATTTTTAATAAAAATATTGAATATCTATTTAACATTAACAAAAAATATCTGATTTTAGAATACAACGAGTTGTATATAAATATTGACAATAATTTTAATTTTATGCTAACGATAAGTAATACTCTTAATTAAATAGATATTGAAAAATAAAAATTTTAATTTGAGTATATTTTAATAACTAAATGGAATTTATCATTTTTGTAATATTTTCATACGGATAAAATTATAGTCTAAGTTTTTTTTGACAATAAAAAGCAATAAATAAATAAATGAATAAAATCCTAAATTATGTAAAAATCTTAAATTAAAGTATGTATTATTACGAAATAAACTTTTATTCGAGTTGTATGATTATAAATATATAGTTAAAATTTATCAATTTTCTTATGATTCTTAATTTGGATAAAATCAGCTTAAAATTTTTTCCTAATAATAAATAATAATAATAATTTTAAATTAAATAAGTATAAATTGACCTTGCGGATCTAAAATCAACCACCAATTGAAGAAAGGTTAAATGGAGATGAGGGAAAAAACCATTATGTAACAAATTTTAATTTGATTGATATATAAATAAAGTTTAGCAATTTTTTTAAAACTCTTAATTTGTGTCAAATTATACTCTTAAAAATAAATTAATAATATAAAATTTAACTAAATAAGTATTAATTGGCATACAAAATTTTGTTAAGGCTAGATTTAACCATGTTACAATAAATGTTTAAATGTGTTGAGAGCAAAAAAAAACACATAACTTAAATAATTTTAAAATTTTAAAATTTTAAAATGAATAAATAAAGTGGGATATTTTGAGATGTGGTACTCAGACAAACGCAATGAAGAAACTGGAAACAATTCAATGAAGCCAATGAATGATCATATTTATATATTTGCTTAACACCAACACATTTTTCTCTTCCCTCGCTCATAATTTTATTGGGAATATTGGTGTCGAGTGCTCTCATGTAATTGGAGATTAAGATTGGCCATTCATAAAAATTATGAGGTCAAATATTTTCTTTTTCTAATTGACCCTCAGGGAACGAGGGACAAATAAAAATAATTCTTCAGTCTTGGCATTGAGCTCCAAACTTTTTATTAAATATATAAAAAAATACTAAAAAAAGAATCTTTACTAAAAGTAAATATATATTTTTATACTATTTAGTGCAGGAAAACATGCCTACAAACATTAATTGTCTAAAATACATTTATTTAGAAATTAAAATAAATGAAAAAACCATAGAAACGATGAAAAATATTTTTTTTAAAAAAAGGGGCTGCCCGTTTGACCTACCAGCCTAGGCCAATTGTGGCTCGTTCGGCTATCTCAAAGTCAGGGGAGAAGGGCAACTTGGCTAGTCACCCTATTTAGGCCTTAGCCTTTGGAGGGGACCAGATATAAGTTCATAGCAGATCCATCCTACTCGAGGTATAGGTAGTGGGCAAGTCATTGATAAAGGTGGCTATTTTTTTAATTTTTTTAAAAATCTTATTTTAAAATGTAATAATATCATTATAAAAAAATATTCATCTTTTTGAGTATTTAATCTAATTTTTCCCACCGAAAGGTAATATAAAAAATATTTTTTTGGTAAAAAATGTTTAAAAAAAGATAAATAAAAATGATTAATGGGAGAAATAAGTACATATAAATATAAATTTTTTTGAAAAATAATTTCATATATATATTTTATTGAATTTCTTCGAAGAGATGTATTATATGCATAATATCGACATTGGAAGGATATTTCTTAAGTAACAGTCAGTTAAGTGAACTAATTTAATCAAGAGCATGGACCCCGCCAGGCGCCGGCACAACTTTGACCGCCACGTAAAACCGGATTTTCTCCTTTGGGCGGTTGAATACCCGGTCGATGCAAACGTTGAAATAAGATTTCGGACAGATCCGTCTTGGATTCTATCAGCAGATAGTCCGCTACCATCTTTTGACTTTGCCTGCCCACCCCTCGGACGTATTCCACAGTTTTTTAATTTAACGTTGTGGTGAGCAGGCTACGGCTACGCTCTTGATTTCTTTGTCAGTTTTTGTAATGCTGACCGGGAGGACAGACAGGGACAAAGATTCTTCGGACGGAACAGAAGATTGTCGGAAACGTCCGTAGACCGGATCAGATATATTCACTTCCGCGTGCTTGCCAAGTCTCTTTCTCTCAACTTCTCCATGTGCCTACTCCCGCCTCCCCTGGTATTTGCTGGGCAAAAAATCCGTCGTTATGTTATAATATAATACGTGTATATATGTATATAGTAAAATCGTAGAAATGTAATTTCTCTACGCAATTTTGTTTGTATTGCATACCCCTGTAAAAAATAAGATGTTCATTATCCCCATCAATCTTCACGACGTGTGCTACACTTACACCAATTTTTCTCTTCTTCCAAATTGGTTTCTACTGGTGATCTCAATGTTGTATTCGAATGCAGCATGTATTACGAACGACATAAAATAACAATAATTGACTATAAGAATCACTAATGAATTATTTCCCTACCCTTCACCGGGAAAAAAAAGGAATTATTTTATCTGCTACAGGTTACTTCATTTTTGCCACCAAGAAGGTCCTGATTGGACTGCATCAGACCTTGCTCCAATTTTGGTGGAGTTGTTACGGTCTAAACACCTGAAATAATTGCTTGGGGGAAAAAGAATCACGAAGAGCTAAACACAAATCAAAGACGGTTCAATGAGAAGCCCGGCCTGAAAATTCGTTGTCGCAAAACTAACTTTCATCAATCTAAGAAGAAGAGATGCAGGGCTGAGTTGGTGGTATTTACGAGGAACCACACTAGGCAATCCCCAATTTCTCAAGAAGAACTCGAGTGGGACTGTATTTGTTTTATTTTTGTTTTTAAAAGAAAAAAAACTGACATCCCATATCAACTGTATAAAAATCACATCAATCAATCTCCCTAGTTGACTAACGCTTCCCCGTTACTCGACAGCCTGGCTCCACAAGGGAGATAAAAGTAATTAGTTAATTAATTATTGAAAATAATAAAAAGGTTGAGGAAGGCCAATGGAATAAAAAATATAAAAAAAAAGTTCCTCGAGATCCCGCTCCACCTCAGAGGTCTTCCTCCCTATCCTATATTCCCCGTCCGTTTCCTCTACCAATTCCTATATAAGCCCCCTCCAATCAATCCCAACCGTCCGCACCACACCCTCACCGCACAGACCACCTTGGTCAACCTGCTTACGTCAATTACACCTAATTTACACGTGTCTGTCTGTCATTGGATAGGTCCTTTGACGGCAGGTGACGAGTAAGGACAAGGCAGTCCCCCCTTTTGACCTCTTTAATCTTCCCCTTCCCCTTTCCCTTTCCCTTTCCCCTTTCTCTTTTCCCCTTGCCCCTATCCCTCCCCCCTTTAATGGCCGCCCACTCTTCTTCTTCTTCTTCTTCTTCTTCTTCAAGTTTGAGGAGAGTCTTTGTTTGAGCTTGGTTTTCCCCTGTCCTGAGGATAGATTGTATCGGAAGAGATGGATTTTTGTTAGTTTAGCTTTTGGGGGAGAGACGGGGATGGCGGTCGATATGGTGGTGGGGTGTTATAGAGGGGAGGGGCATATGGCGGAAGACGCCGCCGTCAAAGAGGCAGCTGCCGAGGGAATCCAGAGCATGGAGCGTCTTCTACGCATACTGTCGCAGCAGCAGGACGCTCGGGCGGCGGCCGAGCTAGAGATGGACGCCGTCACCAAGTTTAAGAAGGTTATTTCCCTCCTCGGACGCACCCGAACAGGCCATGCCCGCTTCCGCCGCGCTCCCCCCTGCCCTCCGCCGTCGGCGACGGTTCCCAATCAGGTAGAGAGCCCGGCGCCGTTCCCTGTGCCCGATTCTTCATTTAGGGTGTACTGTCCAACGCCCATCAGCCGGCTCCCTCCTCCACCGCCGCATCCGCAACCGCTGGATCAAGCGGATACGATTGGACGTGAGATCGGGTTCCAGGTGGTGACCGTCTCCGCCGGCCGCCCCCCCCTCTCCGGCTCTACCTCTTTAAAGCGAAAACCGTGCGGCTCCTCTAGGTCCGACGACGTCTCTATCTCCATCTCCGCCTCCGTCTCGGCCAAGTGCGCAAGCAGTTCATCTGGCCGTTGTCACTGCTCCAAGAAAAGGTAAAAATGTAACCCTTTCATCCCCCACTCCCAACCAATTTAAAATCGTCCAATCAACCCCGATCAGTTAACAACTCACGCGGTTGATGAGCAGGAAGTCGAGGGTGAAGAGGACGGTGAGAGTGCCGGCGATTAGCCTGAAAATGGCGGACATCCCACCGGACGAGTATTCATGGAGGAAGTATGGGCAGAAACCCATCAAGGGCTCCCCACATCCCAGGTGTTTCCTCGATCCAGATTTATCTTCCCGATATTAATCTCTCCTTCTAAACAAAACAAAACAAAAAAATATTAAAAATCGTCATTATTATTATTATTATTATTGTAAGATTCGATGAGTATGGAAAAGATTGAGATTGCGAGTATTTTGCAGGGGATACTACAAGTGCAGCAGTGTGAGGGGATGCCCGGCGAGGAAGCACGTGGAGAGGGCAGTGGACGATCCGGCCATGCTCATCGTTACCTACGAAGGTGACCACAACCATTCCCACCCCTCTTCCACCGCCGCCGTGCAACTGGCAGCTTCCTCCCCGTCCACCCTTCTCTCCGACTCCTAAACAGACGGTGGTGTACCAACCCGGTTGTTGTTTTTTTTGTCTCCAGAAAAAAAATTTGGGTATTTTGATGTGTATTAGACACTGTTTCTTTGAGATCAGTGGGAGAAAGAAGTGTCAAAAGTCTTATATTTTTTTTTCATTGTTGCATCATTTGTTTCTCACTACCACGATTAACAACAGCATCATCATCGCTTGGGGATCTATCATCTTTTTTCTTTTATCATTCCACTTGATCATGAAGGAACTATGGAATACCAGTGCATGATGCTTAAGGACACTAAGCTTATTCTATTGCTTCGCTATTTCCATCGTCTCCATAATTTGCTATTTCCCAAATAACTGGAGTTGGAACACCTCTCTTTTTCCAATTTTTATTATCCAACTTAATTACACTATTTTTAGACTAATTGAATGGTTAAGTTACCTACCTTCATGCCAGATGTTTAATTCTTCATTGCAGAGCACATCAATAGTCAAGCTAATAAGTTTGTGTTATTACGCCTTCTAAATTCTCACCATGTCATCAAATTTCCAACGAGTGGGAGGTGTTTTCCATGGTCTAGTGTAGGCAGCCTACTAGGGACATGGAAGCATATAATTTTAGTAAACATGAATCCCGTTCAAATCTGTGCATCTGTACCATTCAAATCCATTGCATTGCATTTTTTTTTATGTTACAACGAGAAGATTAGGTTTCGTGTTCGGGAGGATTTGGTTAGTGTGAGGATTGAAGATGAGTGATTGGTGTCGTGAATC
Source organism: Piper longum (assembly GCA_032619315.1). Taxonomy (NCBI): domain Eukaryota; kingdom Viridiplantae; phylum Streptophyta; class Magnoliopsida; order Piperales; family Piperaceae; genus Piper; species Piper longum. The sequence goes on from JAVDBV010073169.1 coordinate 11,958, forward strand.
ATGAACCTTGACCCATGACTGCTAACTCAACTACTCAACAAACTGGTTGTTGAGTTCTGGAATGTTTTGGTTCACGATTTGTGACCCTCGCAAAAGTCAAAAGAAGCGGTGGGGATGGGGCCCGCAATAATTGTGTCCGAACTCGAACCTTATCTGTGTGTATGTATTGCTTTTCAATGGAGTGACGTTGGACTTTGTTGGGTGTGGGCGTCCGCAGTCCCTATTTTAATTCGCAACGAATGCCCAAATAAGTGGTGATGGATTTGTACACCAACGGCTGGGTCATGGATTTGTACACTGTTTATATATGTTTTGATACGCATTTTGATAATGATGAGTAATTAAATTCATGGGAAGTACTTTGAACTTCATTTTTTTTAAAGCAAGTCAATTGAACAGTGCACCACTACTGACATCACACGGTCCACACCACTCCCGTAAGGTTAGAAAGCATGTCTGCACCAGGAAAATTGATCGCAAGACCTCGGATGAAAAGAGGATATCCCCAACCTCCAGGTTAAGCCTGAGGGGACAACGTGACTTTTATAGAAAATTATGAACCGCGTCCCAATTTTTTTTGGTGTCCAAAGTGCACCCCTATTTTGATTGGTCTATACGAAGTTTCTTGGGATTTAACTAGCTCAACAAACATAAATGTATAACTCTATTTACAGGAATCTATGAACAAAAAATAAACTTTGTTGACTTCCCGATGCAAAACCCAGTTGACCGAATACGAATCCACCAGTTGGTTAACCAAGTCGACTTTCAAGTATGAAACCCATTTGGCAAAATACGAAAAACACACAGAATGGAGTACTTCGTTAATCAAAGTACCTGGTTGGTCTCAAAGCATGGTCGTCGAAATACGAAAAAATGCTTACAGGAGAATTTTATTAATCAAAGTACCTAGTTAAAATAATGTTGTGAAATTCGGTTGACAAATAACAAAAAATACACTTACAATCAAGTACTTCATAGGTACCTGGTTAACTCATGCGAAAATTAGTTGGCAGAATACTAAAAACACACTTACATTTGAGTGTTTCCTTAACCTAAGTACCTTGTTGACTTCACATTGTAAAACCCAATTGGTAGAACACGAAAAACACTCTTGCACTTGAATACTTTATTAACCTAAATATGAAAAACACACTTACAGTTGAATACTTCGTTAACCCTGTTGAGAACAACAATAGCGAACACAAGATATGAGAAAATTATACCTGAAAAATAAAATAGAATAAAACTACAAAAGAACAGAGATTTAACGTGGAAAACTCTCATTCAATCGATAGTCAAAAACCATGTGACAACAACGAACAATTCACTACTTCAACCAAAAATTACAGTCATCAAATATATAAAAATGTACAAGAAGATAATTCACACACCATATACTATTGAGATTACAAGATTTCACTCTCTCAACACTCCCTATAAGATTAAACTTGTGAATTATTTCCCTCTTCTTTTATCTTTATATCTCACTCTCTATCTTTCTTTTGCTTGTATTTTCTCCTGCTTGTCTTTTCTCTATATCTCACTCTTATCTTTCTTTTGTCCTGCTTCTCTTTTCTCTATATCTCACTCTATCTTTCTTTTGTTTGTATTTTCTCTTACTTGTCTTGTCTATTGAAATGAGGCAAATGAAGCTCAATTTATAGAGAAGCTTTGAGACTCTTCATCCTCCATATAATAACTAACAGGCACCTCTGTTAATATTTCGAGATTTCTTTAATATTTCGAGTGTGACAATGGGCCATTGAGAATCATTGATATAGCCGATTTTCGTCGCCATTTGTTCAATTATCTCATCGAATAACGAATTGGTATTTACAATGAAGGAACGGCCTTTTTGACGAATGGGAGATCCTATAAAATGACAAGCATTTCGTAAACAAATCTGTGTTTTGTCTGAATCGAGAATATCAATTCCATTTCTGGAACCACACGCAAGCAAGCTTAGAATTAGGTGCAACACTCACAGGACCTCTTCTCACGACTGGAGGGATAAATCAAAGAGTTACAAAACAGGTCATTGGTATATATAATGGATATTAGTAAGATATATTGGTCTCGGCAGGAAGTGGATAACCAAGTGAAGTAGATTAGATTGGGGCATCGAAGTATGAGTACAACCGAACCAGGGAAAGCGAAGGCTAACCTTAATAATCGAAAGTATGTGCTCAGCCTGGGCCGGAAAAGAAGACTTGACCATTGAGTCAGTTTGTTTTCCTAGTGACTCAATAATCGAAAGTATATATCATTAATATAATTGCACATATTAACAAACCCAATACCCGGTTGACCTAACAGTGTGAAGCCCTATTAGTAGAATATGATAAATATATTTACAGTTGAATACTTTATTAACCCATATACCCAATTGACTCACATTGTCAAACTTAATTGGCAAAATACGAAAAACACACAAGGAGAAAATATGGAATAGGCACGAGACAATAATTCTATATTGATCCAAATTAGCCCATATGCTCCCATTTTTAATAAGATTTTAGCTAGAAGCATACATGTGCTTCTCCATGGGTGCCTTACACTTATAGTCAAACTGGTTATGTTCACAGTAAACCTTGAAGAGTGATGATCATCACTACCTCCACCGTCCCCACAAGCAGCATGGCTAGGCAGCCTCCCCAATAGCTTACCGAGCTGTTGTTGATTTCTGCAGGCTTTGCCGTGTTTTTAGCTGATGGGGATCTGCATATGATCTTAGGTTTGATTTGGGAGAGGAAAGACCAGTTGGAGTAGCGGTGGTGCGACCGATAGTAACGATAGAGTAGGTGGTGATGTTGAGGGGCGGTGAGAGGTCAAGGTGGAGAGGATGAAGTTGAAGTTGGTGGACAAGAGTGGGGAGGTATAGTTTACGGAGAAGAAACACTTTGTAAATATGAGTACTGTCACACTTACACTATGTGAATATTGTAAAATCCTTAAAATTTATTGGATTTTTTTATGAATAATTGTTTATTTATTTATTTAAAAAAATAAATAAAATTAATCCTTTTTGAAAGACCAAGTGGGTGCTATAGGGGGTCTAAGTGGTGTGTCTAGCTATTTTCGTTATCTTACAATAGAGTTCTTGTTGGAGTTTTGAGTATACTAAGTCTTTTGGGATGATAAAGAGTTTTGGAATGTTATAGGATCTATTGGAGATTTTGTGGGGGAGTTGGTATCTTTTCTTTTCACGTAAAAAAAAAACCACAAATGAGTTTGTCTCCCTACTTGTAAAACCTACGTTTTGAGTCAGGGTTTTATATTTAGAACCGGTCAGTTCGACCACTATTTCGAGTCGAGTATGTATCAAAACACATGTACGAAGCTGATGTCATTCACGTGTATGAGCTATGAGGGATAATGTGTACCTAAGTATACGATGATAACGTCATGAATACAAAAGAAAAAAAATGAGTTATCAGAATATATTAGAGTATGCAGTACAATTTTTATTATTATACAATTTGATCGTGAAAATAGTTTTGGCCGTTTATTGCGTTAGGACTCGTTATGGATAGTTTGGATGGGCTGATAGTTATATAGCATGTTATTTTGATCCTTTGATATTTATTTTATTTTTTGGGATTTTTCTAGATTTTTTTTAAAATTTATTACGAGTCGATAATTATTTTGACTCGACTTAGAGTCGAGTCAAGTTTTATTCACAAGTTTACCATTGAGTTATATTTTCACCCCAATGCTTCCTCCCATTTGCAAACCCTAGCCGCCCCACTATGCACCGCCCAGTGCCGGCCGGCCGCCAACCGACGCCGCCCAGCCCTGGCTCAGCATCGCTGTGCCGCCACGACAGGCCCTGGCCACCGTCCGACCATCGCGACACTAGATTTCCGCGGCTAGCACGGAGACCGCGTCATGGTCGCGTCACCGATCCCGCCGTCGGCGACCGTCGTCGTCGCTGTCTTGTGGCCGCCTCAGCATCATCGACCACCCATCGACCGTCCCCGACTAGATCGAAGCCTGTTGCCGCCCTGGCCGGCCGAATCTATCCATCCATAGCCACCCCCTGTTTTAGCCATTTTCCGGCGAGCCGCCACCTATGTCGGCCACGTCGACACCATAGACGCGCCGGCCTCGCCGAGCTGGTTCCGATGGTACCCAATGCGACCACTATCCAACCAGTAGATGTCCCCGGCGACTGTCGTGAGAAAACTATCGAAAAGTCGCCGGAAAACCACAAATCCGTCGGAAAACTGCCGGAACTTGCCGAAAAACCGGATTGATGGAATTCACTGGGTCTTTTGCTGAGTTCATCCAGTCGAACCAGATTGAGATTCGGTGCCGTCGAGCACCGAATTCGAGGTTCGAGATGCACACATGACAAAACCCTAGTTGTTGCCGATTGATGACGCGAGGTATAATTACCTCTAAGTTTATTATTTAGGATTGATAATTGTTAGCACAACATGGTAGGATTGATTAATCGTCATGATAAAGGTCTAACTATAAATGAAGTGAAACTTTTCATGATGTGATTGAGTATGGGATGAATAGTAAGTGATCTAATGAGATAGATCAAGTATAAACACGATAGTTGATTACAAGATAATTTAGAAAAACACAATAAAATTGATATGAATACGATGATTTAAAATTATTTACATTAATGATTATTGAGTTGTTGTTTGATTATGATTGTGTTTTGAGTGTGATAATTAGGACTAGTTTGATGCATCATTTAGTAATTGGGTGTTAGTATTTAGCTCTGATGTGTAGGTACAGAGTACGAGCTCGCCGCGTAGGCACGATGACACGCTTGGAGCTTATACCAGGTCTGTTAGGATTCGTTTTTATTTTGCGCTCTTTCTATTTTGTATTTGATTATGATTTGCATGATGAGTTAACTGGGGCATTTGATTATGATTTTTACTTTGCGCTCTTTCTACTTAACCCGGGTCATTTAATCGACTTGTTTTCCGGATTAATAACCCTTGAGGATGAGATCCCTCGAGAGTGATTTCAAAAACAATGTGAGATCCCTCAATTTAGTCCCACATCTAATATCTACCGGGCTAAGATCCTGTTTATAAGTGGGAATGGACTATTGATCTTTAACTTGGGTTAACCATTTTAAAGAAATGACTTAGGCCCATTACGTTGCACTTTGGGCTGGGTCGTTACAAACAAGATCCACCACAAGTTGCCTTCGGGCCTATTTTATAAATCCCTTCCCAAGCCTATATATATATATATATTTTATTGAGTTTTCAGTGAGACGAGAGATGGAGAAATCGATTGCATGTACCATGCAGAGGATGCCGTGACAGTTAAAGTTGTCTCTAGATTAGTGCCAACAGACTGTTCCATTCCCAAGGGATCCTGACAACTCCACATTTGAGTTCCTCACACCCGGAGAACGTGGAGGTTTACGGGTACTGTTTAGTACAACGCATGTCATGACTTGTGGTTCAAAGGGTACTGAAGGTGACTGCCTGAGAGTACTCGGTCTTCGTGCTCAAGGCTAGAAGAATATAGAGGTAACGAGAGGGCTTAGGATTCGAGACCAGAGAATGAAGAAAATGCCGAGAGAGGCAACAACAACGGTAATTCAGTTAGTTCGGGACGCTACCGGGTTTGTAGCTCAGTGGCTCCTCAGGAGATGCCTTCACGAGGAGTATATGATGTTTTTTTTTTATATGAGAGTTTGCTCTCATAGCTAGTTTGTTATTAGTTATTTTCCAGGCCGGTAACATTCGTTACTGACAGTTTTTGTACTATATATAAGTGACGAGTATGAGATGGACGTGCCAGCCTGGACGGAGGAGTAATGAGGTCGTTTGCACACACACATGTATTGGGTGACTTAATGTTAATATTCTGTTTATTCTTTTATTATATTTGAATTGATGTGAGGTAATGAAAATCATGATGATGTGATGAATTGCTAAGACATGATGTCATGATGTGGAAAATGAATAGAGGCCACAGTTGGGCTGAGACCCAATGTAACACCCCGATTCGGCTCACCCTTGAACCGACCCGAAAATGCTACCGGCGACCGAACCGTTCGATAATCTACTAGATTCGGTTAAGCCAACCCGGATCTACTCTCGGCGTCTTAAGATGAAGACCACCTATGCCCTCTATTCATTATTCACATCATGACATTATATCTTAGCATTCAATCATATTA
>JAVDBV010073170.1:0-12252 GCA_032619315.1 Piper longum
CCCCCCCCCCCCCCCCCCCCCCCCCCCCCCCCCCCCCCCCCCCCCCCCCCCCCCCCCCCCCCCCCCCCCCCCCCCCCCCCCCCCCCCGGGGTTTAGCCTATAAGTGAAGCTGCAACAACGCTGGTGGACGAGCAATGTCGGAGTGTTTATTTATTAGCTCTAAGTGTTATTGGTTGGCAGAAACGGAAAATACTATAGCTGTATAATGCATTAAGAAGCGAATTTCGAGTACAAATATACACCGGCCAGTATCAGCTAATGTTAATGAAGCTTTACTGAACATGGTTTTTACTAAACTACATATCAAAACAACTGATGCATACTAAACTATACCTCCTCATCTATCTGCCTTGGTCGGTAATAAGCTGGGAAAAAATGCGGCTGGAGCTCAGACCAGGTTCGGAATCACTGCAGTCGCCTCCCTCAACCCCGCCATCGCCAACACGAGTAGATGGCATCGTGGGTACACCATTGCCGAAGCTCGCAACAGCAGGATTACTATCCTCGTGAGGCTCCCTTCTCCACATCGCCGTTTGTTGAATCCGGAGCACATATTCCAAGCTCCACAACACGTCTCCCATGGCCGGCCTGTCCACTCCATCCTCGGCCAGACACTTAACCGCCGTCTCTAGGAAGTTCCTCAATGCACTAGGATGCACCTCCTCTTTGATTCTCGGATCGACCAGCTTGTCCATCTGCCCTTTCTTGTGGAGCTTCAACCCCCACTCCACAATGCTCTGCTCCCCATTTGGCCGACCAATGTCAACTGTTCGCATGGCGCTCAACGTTTCCAGCAGCACAACCCCAAAGGAGTAGACATCCGACTTCTCCGTGAGTTGATGCCTCTTGACGTATTCTGGGTCCATATAGCCGAAGCTCCCCTTCACCGTTGTGCTCACATGAGTCTGGCTGTAGGTTGGCCCAAGCTTTGACAGCCCAAAATCAGCTAATTTGGCAGTGTAATCCTCGTCTAGCAAGATGTTGGAGGACTTGACATCGCGGTGGATGACGGATTGTGTCGAACCGGTGTGGAGGTAGTGAAGGCCCCTTGCTGCCCCAATGCAAATCTCCAATCTCTGTGTCCATGACAAGGTTGGCAGGTCAGAGCTTCCATATAAATGCTTCTGGAGAGGGCCTAGCTCCATGAATTCATACACCAGAATCATCTCAGACTCTTCTGCGCAATAACCAATCAAGGAAACCAAGTGCTTGTGCCGGATGCCGGATAGGACCATGATCTCTGCTTGGAACTCCTTGAGCCCTTGCTGGGAGTCCGGATTGGCACGCTTAACTGCAACTCTGGTGCCATCCTTGAGCACCCCGCTGTAGACCTTACCGAATCCCCCGTGACCAATGATGGACGCTTCGTTGAAATTGTCTGTGGCTAGTCTGATATCCTCAAAGGAGATGATCAAGCCGAAGTTCTGACGGAGAGATGGAGAACCGTAAGTCAAAGTCGTCCCATAGCTATGGACACTGGTCCCTTCCATTCCATCTTTCGTTCTCCCCATTACAAATTTTTCATCCTTTTGCAAAACCTTGCGACGTTTCCTAAGCAAAATGAAAGCTGTAGCCAACGCCAATAGAACCAAAACTGATCCACCAGTGACCGAGGCAATTATAATGATACGCTTCTTTGGTGGTTGATCGGTTTTACTGCTACCAGTGCTTACCATCCTCAAGATCTCCACCCCATTGAGTATAGCCTTTCGGCTCGATGTTTCAACCGGTGAAATGCTGATACGGATGGTATCATCACCAGGATTAGTTTTAGCAACAAAATCGACGTATAATGGAGTATGTGGTCTTTGATTTGTCATGCTCCCCGGCTGAAAACTATCCTTAGCCAGCAAGAGGTTTATGTAAATATTGAAATCAAGATCAGAGAATGACTTACTGATAATATCACAGAAGTGCAATCTGATCATGTAATGGGTATCAGGAAGGATTCGGTCTAAAATCCAGGTCATGTTGAAATATTGTGACACGGTGTTGAGGTAGACAGGCTCCCTTCCACTGGTGTACACTCCCGTCGGCGCTGTTTCCCTAGTGGACAGCCCAGCCAGGTAGCTCAAAGAACCACTGTAATTCACCAGCGTCGCAGAATTCCGGAGGAGTAAACTTCCATCATTATCAGAAGTCCAATTCCGAAATAGAGTATCAGAAGTAGGTGCTATTTCGGGCCCTCCAACATTGACCCTATGAACAGTTTCTAAAATGTACTCAGACAGCTTGAACTCATATAACGAATCCGGCAGGAGGCCCGTCGGCGCATAAACCAGCTCAATTGCGCTAACGAAGGCATGAGAATTGGAAGAAGGCTTGAAGGAGATAGTCAAGGTACTGTTGGGGTTGGCATGGACAATGAACTCCTTGATCAGCACAGTGCCAGGAAAAGGGCTGTAGTTGAAGACCGAGACTTGGGCAACCAAGACATGGAAATCAAGAGCTGCGAGGTCATAATTTTCCGAGGAGAAAGATTGGTAGCGTTCGTAGTTGGGATATTTAAAGGGGTAGAAGTGGAGGCGCAAGAAGTAGATGCCGTTTTTGAGCTCATGAAACTGGTAGAACGACAAATCGCTGAAAACCCTAGCAGTTCGATAGAGTGGAGGCGTGTCTTTATCACCTGGGATTTCGTCGTTGGCAATGAAGGAAGAAAGTGTCGACACCGAGAAGGAGCTTGCATTGACATCGGCCGAATAGGTTCTATTTTCAAAGACAGTGCCGACGTCAGAGCCACAGTCTATAAGATAACCATCTGAAGAAGAAGAAGCAGCAGCAGCAGTGGCAAAACTTAGCATAAGAAAGAAGAGAGTAGGTAAGACGAGGAGAAGAAGGGGTTTGGTCCGGACCAGCGCCTCCATTGAAGCAAAGCAGAAATAACTAGGAAGTGCAGCAAGGATGGAATGAGGAAAAGGAAGAGATGGAGTGGAGCATTTGAAGCCGATGATGTAACTTATATCAAACCTTATCAGCCATTAATTATTGCCTTTAATTTTTCCCCACACTCGGTTCACATTGACTTCTGTACTTGACTCGTTGGAAGACTAGGTAGCTTTTCGATATTCCACAGACTTTCCGGTTCAAACTTAGTGACCATGTTTGATCACGGGGTTTGTCGATTGGTGATTAGAATAGTCCAAGTTGAACCGGAGCTTCTTTCAATGTCCAACAAAGAGACAATGTAACCAGACTGTGTTACTCCGAGTCTCTGAATTCGGGTTGCTAATTAACTACACAATTGTTTACTCCAATACAAACATCACCTATTAGTTACAGACTTATGGTTATTGCAGCATGTTTTGAGCAGGCCGACAGATTTATGGTCTAGCTACTGGGGCGGCCGGTAGACCAAGACATGGTATAATGACTTTAAATAGCATTTGTGGAATGTACTCATGCACCATTTTATTAGTGGCCAGCTAGGCATGTGGGTAGCAGTCGCACTTGGCCGTAATGAATGTTCGTGGAATAATTTACACAGAGATTTTAAGTTTAAAATTCCCACTACGCGGTTCCTTCTTTTTAATATCGATATCGGTATGATTCTGTCTGCAAATGAAAAACTGAATTATTATACATGAGTTACTGTGAAATATAATGCTCGACTATATTTATTTTTCTTTCATATGGCATAAATCCATTACTTTCAATAAAATAAATATTAAATAATACCATCTCTACGACGAAATGGATAGACAATGGCATTGGGTCCTCTGAAAAATGCTAGTTTGATGTGAAACAACATGCATATATATATGAAATGGGAGCATTGGATGTAACCCCCAAGCCCAATGTACACGACTCACAATTTTCTTCCATCATTTGACGTAGATGTCCACTCAACGACTTGACACTCGAGCAACCTAAAAGCAAATTTTACTCTCAAAACACACACAAACACTTCCTACTCTTCAATTACTTCACGCTGGTTAGTACATGCCTTTGTCGTTGCAGTTAATTTCAACACTTCGAGCGTTTCCCGTCTCATTCTTGCATGACTAGTATGATCCTTTTTCTACGCAAGTCAGACAAAACGTGCCAATTTCCAACAAGACGACTGCAACAAAGGCCATATCTAGAACACTTTACCAGGCAAAGCTGAAGGACTCATAGTGAAGGTTGTCCGCCAGAGTTGAGGAGCAAATGGCCGCAACTTGGTGGCGAAGACAACTCGGCCCACTCACCATCACCCCCACGCTTCTACCCTTGCACTCCAGCAGCATCTCTGCAAATAAACAACAACATGCTTTATAAGTTTTAACCCATTTCTAATCTCCATTTATCTGTTTTTTTTTGCCACGTATATGTTGTTAAGTTAATATGTGACTAGCGCTAGATGTAGAAGTAGAACCAGTTAGTGTCTCACTTTTGAGGTCGGGTCTTTCGCCAAAGTGGATGTTGGTAGCTTGTAGAAGTGATTGGTGGGGCAGGCTCTCCAACTCTCTATCTGCGTTGTAGAACCAAGAACCGGAAGATGTGGTGGGAGTGGCCCCATCAATGTTCTGGACCTGTTGACCCTCCATGGAACCCTGCTTCTTGTTCCATAAGACTGCACCGCTAGCTGTAGCAACTATTGACACACACATGAAGATTATGTTTAGCAGAGACCTCTTCGAATAAGCATAGATTAGGTTGGTGTTGTGGTCGATTGGATATATGTAGTAGCGAGTGGTAATGCCAAGAAGGATGAGAAAGAGGATAAAAGAGGTGGAGATAATCACGGCCAACCACAGCCAACTGTTGGGGCCAAGGACTGCAGAGATGGGCGCGTCGGATGGTTTCGGCTTGAACCAAACGGTTCGAATGAGTTTCTGGGGGTCTATCGTGGGGGCCTTTTCTCGGGTGACGAAGGCCTCGACTTGGAGTTGGAGTCGGTAGATGTCTGATGGGGTGCCGCTGAGAGGGAGGAGGAGGTCCATCATGGTGAGGTCGCTCGACTTCTTGAAGGCACAGATGAGTAGCACTTGCGGGGTTGGTTGATTGGAAGTGGAGGCCTTGTAGATGAATTCACGGATGATGGAGATGAAGGGTGTGATGCCACTGCCTCCACTCACCATCACTAGCTTGTCATGCCTGCAAATCAACCAGACGCTCAAGGATATACATTAGACATTTATAAAAGAGCTTTTAATAACAGTTAAACATACTGTTACAATTTGGAAATCGCTGCTAATTATGATCACGAACAAGTTTATATTAAATTTAGAATATATATTGACTATCTAGTGATTATCTTTTGTTCTTTGTCGTTTCATCATTATTTAGAATCTCAAATCAATCCATCGGCAGTTTAATAACGTCATATATATACCTTGGAAAGTGAAGAGAAGAGGGTCCATAAGGTCCTTCAACGGAAACCTCTAGGCGGTCCAGAGAAGGATTAGACAGCGTTTGATACAACTTTTGCGACCAGCTTCCCTCAGTTTTAATGATAACACTAAGCTTATCTTGCTCCAGGTTACTGTTGGAGCTGACAGTAAAGGGATGCCACTGCAATCTGGAAATGCTGGGCATGTTAACGAACATGATGCTTCCCGGAGAATATTTTAGACCTACACATATCGAAAAAATTAAGAAAATGTCACAAAGTGATAAAAACATCCAAAACCTACATGAAACTGATCATAGTTAATATATAACGTACTTGGGCTTTTGGTGAAGTTGAGCTCGAGAGTATCGCAAGGAAGAAGGCGGGAAGAGATCAAACGCACGCTCGTTCGGGACTGCAAGAATCTTAGGTAGCGATCAAGGAAGAAGAGATAAATCGCGGGGAGAATGAGGCCGAAGAAGGACATGCCGACGTGAAGGATGTAGAAGAAGATGAAGAGGAAGTAGAGATGGTGGGTGTAGTAGAACACCTCGAACATCTTCCTCCTCACTCTCGGCAAGCTCGTTGCCCACATTACCAGTCCGAATATCAGAGCCAACTCCCCGGCCACGTTTGACACTCCGATGCTGTCCCACTTCAAAACCTGTACCCAATATATATTATAAGTTTTAGCATTATAGTTGACTTATAGTTCCAATATGTTGTGGTGTGCTTCACATCCAATCTTTGTGGACTTTGACCTTGGTACTTTTTATTTGTCTTTTTCTCTGCGTAGTTTCGACAACCGCTCAAGGAAGTTGCATATTCAAGTTGCCACAATATTGGAACGTGTTCATTCGATATTTCGTTATAATAATCAGGCTTGACTACTCGATTGAGCATTAAGTTTAAACTAATTCTAAGTAGCTTAATTGCAAAAGTTAATCAGAGAAACATAATTAAAAAAAACTGAGTGATGTGAGCGTCTACTATATATACATGACAAACTGAAATAGTGGATCCAGCCTTTGGCCACGGACGGTTGTAACAAATTAGAAAGACAGACAGGCCGGTATTCAAGGACTCTTATGGCGAATAAATTAGTAACTGTCTGTATATGCTATTTTAAATGACAAACGACATGAATATGAAAATCAAACAAAATGAATTTGTCGATACTAGGCCGGTACCTCGTTGAGCTCTTTTGCAGCAGCCCAAAGGATGATGAAGCAAAGACCATGAGCTGTGAAAATGGTCATTACAATATGGCCGAGCCAGATGTGGTACTTAACACTAGCCTCGGAGGTAAGGCCAACAAGCGGCAATATTGATGACATCCTAGTGACGGGGAGGAAGAGGAACGCGCAGCACAGGTTGCCCAGCAATCCCAGCCTCAATCCTGCGCTGCCCAGCTTCTGTAGCCATCTGTTTTTTGTTATAAACATGATAGACTAAATGAATATCATTTCATATAGAGAATTAAACAGTTGAATAAGAAAATACGTTTAAGCCTATGTCCATACACTTTGTCGCCGGGTAGGGCTTTAATCTTGGAAAAACTGTTGTTTATGTAGGTGGTGAAGTACCATATCAGGAGTGCCATGAACATGGCTAGAACGGTCACCTCCAAGCGTGAGACGGTCCCCAGGGGACCTCTCGCAAGGATGGGTCTTCGCCATACCTCTAACCGATCCTTCTTCTTGGTCTCTTGGCTGATATATCAGTAACAAAATCAGAAATACAGACACGCGTGCAAATATTATACATCAATAATACATAGGCCTAGTTCAACAAATTTTCTCAGCCTTGCTTACCTATAGGCCGGATTTGGGCGATCCTTACCCAAGTGGAGATAAATGGAGCCGAGGACCGCAATGAACAAAATAGGGAAGGTGAAGACGAGAAGGCTTGCACCTACATGCACCACATCGGATCACGGTACCCACCGTGCTACGTAAATGTTGACAAAAGATGAACTTTTTATACGAAAGAAGATCACAAAGGTGAGGACAATCAAACCTTGAGCACCAAAGTAGGTGCTGTTAAGACGGGCTCGCATCGGGGGCTGCCATTTCTGCTTGTAAGTGTTAGTCGGCATCATAATCCACATGAAAAGCCAACCAGAGAATACAATGGCAAGCAGCAATCGGATTGCCCCTCTCGCCGTTCTCTTCCCTGCACCATACACACTCGATGTCCCCCTCATCGCTCTCAGACAAAGTACCAGACCACCCAACTTCTTGATACTTCTCTCGCACACAAGTAGTGCTTGATGTCTTTCAATGCCTACACTACAACATATATACATAGAAAGAGACAGAGGGGGGAATATTGAATGGACGTGTAGTTAAGGAGAAGGCGTGCTTCATGTAGACATACAATGTATATATCTATATATACTAGCTAGCATCACAAAATTCTATCTCACGCCAGATTTAATGTCAACCCCCTGCCCCAACTGTCTTCTTGTGCAAGAGTAACGCGATTGGAGTCAACCGTGTCCATCGGAGGCCACCGAAAAAGGTAAAAGAGTAGTGCCTCTAAGAGGGGAGAGAACTGTGGCCTCTGTGTTGGCAATGTTCATGCAGCCAAGATGACATAGAAGCGTAGGCTAGAGTGGAAACGTGGAAAAATGGCGGACTTGCCAAAAACAAAGATAAGGCACGAGCAAGCCTCGGCGTTGCTCTATGGGGCGCGTGCCGTTTCAGGAATGTCGCGTGCTGCCGAGGTGGTTGAGGCTTATTTTGTATTTCCTTCTCTTCAATTATTATTAAACATAAATTATGAAATCTTGAATGAGAGGCTCAAAGCAACCCCACAATTAATCACTACACAATATAAAATTCAGCTTGTTTGGAATAAAATTTACATAGGTATTGTGTAGGGGCATGCACTGACTTATATTGTAAATAACTTTTAATTTTATATTTAACACTCGTTGAACAATAAAATAGAATATAATTATTTAATATCTTAAATATAAATTTTATTGACTTTAAATATAAATTCTAATTGAATAAGAGAATATATTATAATAGTTTAATTTTCTAATATTTTTTTAAAATAAATAGATTAAATCTTATTAATAAGAAATTAAAAATTGAGATTAATCGAGTTTGAGTAATTATTATGCTGAAGATATTTTTATTATTATTTTTATAAAAAATTAAAAATTAAAAATAGTTAGCTTCGAACCCATAACCATTCGCAAGGGAGGAATTATTATTATTAATAATATTAATTTATTATATTTTAATTAATTAAATCTCTTATTTTTAATTTAGTATTGAGTTCATATTTTATTTATAAGAGTGAAAGAGTAGATATAAATTATTATATTTTCATAATTTATTTATATAATATATATATATCCTAAATTAATTTGGATTGTCTAATTATAAGTTCGGTCCTGTATCTTAAAAATAAAATTGTCCCCCCTCAGGAACACCATTGCCATGCGCCTCCGGCCCCATATCTGCAAGCGGTAGAGCCTTTAAGCCGTTGCCGGTCAGGTCCGATTGGATCTAGCAAGAGTTGGCCTAGCCACGCTGACATCCGTAGCCATCATAAGTAAGTGGGGTTTGATTTTTTTTTTAAAAAAAAAATTGATTTAAGTTGGACCATCCTTATAATGTACGGTTCAGATTAATTTGGGGGCTAGTAATTTTGCCTTATTTTGGGCACACTATCCAATGACACACACACACATATATATATATATATATATATATATATATAATATAATTTATTTGTCTATTGTATCATTTAGGCCATTATGTGATGTCTAATTGACATTCCACTACAGGTTTTTCTTTTTTAGTTTTGCACATTTATAAAGAGGTGTGAGCTATTTGCATTGACGACTCACCATATGGGTTAGTGAGTAGTTAATCTTGGTAACTTAAAGGGTGTTAATTGAATGTGCAACATTTGATTATCTTAAATAGGTGTAATGGTTAAGAGAAAAAAATACAAGCATTAAGTTGGGTAATGAAGAGGAATACACAACCGAAAATTTTTGCCTTTGGCTCCGCACTTCCATTATTTTCTCCTCTCTTGACCTTTGAAAGAACTTTGCACCCACGGTCTCCTCCCTCCACAAGTGCTCGTGGCACAGAAACCCAGATTCATGCTAGTTACGAGTCAGTATAACTCTACTAATAATAAATGATTTAATTAATTAAACAACTAAGCGAATGCTCTAAACTTTGTATCCGGCTGAATCTAGACGTTTGAGGACCCGACCTTCAGCATCAAAATTTTACTTTTATGTTTATTTTATTCAACATGGTTCATGCACAATCATTTTAATTCATTGTTTTAACCCAATAAGAACCCAAAGGGCAATTTTACTATTATTAAAAAGTTTTTATTTTTATTTTGGGTAATTAGACTAAATTTCCCCCCACCCATTAGTATGAAAAAGTATCTTCTTTTTTCCTGATAAAAAACTCATTTATAATTATTACTATGTTTTGCATTCAATCTGCAATTGATTACACTTTTATTTGTCATTGATGGTTGTGATGGAGAATATGCGATATTTTTGTGATTACAAGCACGACTTCAAATCGATTCGAGCCCAAAATTAAAATAATTACGAGCAGAATTCGGTTGTTTACATCCGTAGAGTAGATGATATTGATGGGCGACGAGGTATAGAGTTGGGCCGCTGGTTGGCACGGGGCCACGATCACAGGGGGAAGCGTGCATGTCATGGCCTTGCTGGTTGCAGTAATGGCACCTTTACCAGTTTTTATCAGATTCGATACTCTTTATATGTTTCTTTCGTGGGCATCCTTGATTCTTCTTGTACATGGGGGCATCACCAGAGGGATGGGGCCCTACCTGGGTACCCACTGTAACCTATCCAATGTCGACATGACGCATTCCCTGTAGGAGAGTCTGTGCGTAATAGCGTCATGCCGGTTTTAATGTTTGTTTTTCGAAAGTTAATTGCAGCCATCCTGTGCGTGCAAGGCATGTCTATATCCCGAAACTTACCGCAAGTAAATTCCCTCTTTTGCAAACATTCTAAAAACACTATGGAATTGATTGCTTCCACCACGCCTGTGGACTTCAAAATTCTTGATGGCAGTATCACTTACAGCCATTCTGAAGTCTACATGTATGATGTCATCAATGAATTTAATAATTTGTATATTATATCACCAATGATAAGGCACAACATTATAGGCAATATAAGTACCTGGTCAAGTTCTCCATTCTATGTGCATCCTTTTTGTTCATTTCATGATAATGTTTCTCTACTTCCTCATGCCTATACTGTGGAAGAAAAATGGTATTTTCATATCATCAGTGAATTTATCTATGCACACAATGTCATAAATGTCAACCCTTATTATAAATGTCCATAGTAACTACCTCGACATGTTATCCTTTGTGTAGATCATTTTCTTGTCTTACATTATACTTTTTGTCTCCTTCCCTATGCTTGTCGTGTGGATAGAAAATATTACAATGTTATCAAGTACATAAGTCACCAGAAGAACTCTCATGTATTTCCGTAACAGGTTTGTCCCATCGACAATCAAAAGTAAGCAACATGTGTATTGAAAAGCACAAACATGGATCAAACATCTAAAAAATATGTAAAATTCATTGCCACCGTGATGTCTTTATAAACATCATATGCAATGAACAATGACATCAATGATACATCGTAACGATTAATGATAAATGGACCTACACAATTAGGGTAATTCAATGTGACAAACATTACGTATCGATGACAATCATAATAGGGATCACATGTAAGTTTGGCTCTTCTAGAGCCTCAATACATTTCCTTCATCTATGAAATCAACTAGCGGCCACATGATTGGATCAAACAACTTTCCCCAATTCTTCCCGGCATCAATGAGTTCACTCACATTAAGTACGCAGGTAAGTTTGGTGTCGGCAAACAATTCGTCCTCTCTATCCCACGGTTCATCGTCTTTCGTCTCCTCATCAGGCACAAAGTCTTCTGGCCATCACTCCGTGTCCAGGTTGTCATCGACCTCATTTGTAATACCCCAAATCCGGTTCACCCTAGTGAACCAAACTGGCATGTTACAGGCCCCGGTTAGGTCGGCTAACCCGAACCCAACGCGTGCGGATCTAATCTCGGAGTCTTAAGATGAAGATATAATTTATCATACATGCATGAATGCGTAAAACCCTAGCAGGATACTACATGGATGACTTAACAATCAATTCATACGAAGGCAATAATTTCATTAAAATTAATAAAAAAATATTTAAATTAAAACGGACAGAGTTTCCCCTAAAAATGTAATTAGGGGCCACCCTGTCACAACCACACATACCATGTATATATACACATATATAGCACATCAGTGTTCACACACAAGTCTAATCTACTGTATCTGCATCTTAGGTCTCAGCCCATCTGTACATCATCCATGTTTCTCATCATATCACACCATCGTGTCTTAGCACTTTACCAGATCATCATGTTTTTTCCTTACCTCACATCATTTCAAATATAATAAAAGCATAAACGAAATATTAAACAATCATTTACCAAACATATGAGTGTGTGCAAAAGACCTCATTGCTCCTCCGTCCAGCTAGCACATCCATCTCGTACTCGTCACCTACATATAGTACAAAAACGCCAGTAACGAGCGTTACTGGTCCAGAATATAACTAATAACAAACTGGCTATGAGAGCAAACTCTCATATAAAAGAAAATCCATATACTCCTCCTGAACTCTCTGAATGGTATATATTGAGGAGCCACTGGGCTGCAGAACCGGTAGCATCCCGAACTAACTGAACTGCTGCTGCTGTTGCCGCTCACGACATTTTCTTCATTTTCTTGTCTCAAATCCTAAGCCCTCTCCTTACCTCCATATTTCTCCTGGCCTTGAGCACGAAGGCCGAGTACTCTCAGGCAGTCGCCATCAGTACC
>JAVDBV010073172.1:0-13392 GCA_032619315.1 Piper longum
TCTTCCACTATATATATATATATATATATATATAGTGGAAGATCAATGCAGAAGAATGGCTTCACCTATTCATCGAGTATTGTATCAACAACCTTTGCACCTGTACAGTGAGATAATCTTGGAAGTACACGAGTTAACACTCAATTTTCTACATTTCCAAATCATATAGTTCTAAACATAGAGCGCAATCCTACTACTACTAAAGCAATCATCTATTCAAGCCCATAAGTACCATGCAACAACAGCACCCAAGTATTTTGTGCTTAGCTCAAGGCTAGCAAGACAGGAGTTAGCTGTTAAAAATGCAGAAGAAACTGGATTTGCCAATCACAGCGGGCACAAGTCAAGCCAGCTCATAGCATGTCCAGAATCAGAGTAACAACAATGTCAATTTATGCTAATAACCTATCCTGCTAAGGTACTGTAGCTGTCTGAAATGTGTTTTCGCCAAAGTGTCCCCCATTATTAAGGTTTGATGCATTGATCTTTGCCGCTTCTAAGAATTGCATCAATGACATAAACACGTCCATCCGAGTCACATCCTTCTGTGCCTGCAAGGTCAATGTAGAACATGAGTGAAACAGTAGAGCAACAAACTACAGAGTCAAGTTACTTCCAATTACCTCGACTGCAAAACGAGCCCAGATTGATCCAGTACGGGATTCCATAACTCCTTTCAAGATAGTCAATCCCATGCCTCGAAGCGTGTCCGCTATTTCCAGAAAAAATCCATGTTCTTCGCAAAGTATCTGGACAATATTGAAATTGGTTAATCATTATTTCTACTTCTCGAACAGCAAGCTAGATGTTGTGTAGGCGAAAGCAATATACCTCAACTAGCATTTGACGAGGTGCACTTAGATCTTCAACTATGATGGGACAAATCATTGATTTTGAGCCTACCTCAAATGCCCATGTTGCACCAACCTCGAAATTGTCTTTCAAGGGCAATCCACCATCCCTGCCCTGCGAATTCACAACATTACATAGAGCTGTGTCAGTCACGGATTAAGTAGCTACAAGTTATTAGCAAGTAAAACTTCTTCCTTCATTTTACAAATGGTTGCAAAGTACTTATCTTTGAACTACAAGGTAGAGAGCTGGAATTTTAACCTTTCTATTTTTCCATACTTGCAAAAATTAGAATTTATTAAGAGTATGTGGATACCTTCCATTCTCCAGATTGCTTTATCTTCTCTGCATGCTTTGTAACGCTTTGCAAGAAAAGCATGTGCTTTATTGTGCGCTCCAAGAGTGCATCAATGCTATACTGATCCATTAGAATTGAAGAAAAACAACAGAAAGAATAAGAATTGCATTCAAATTTTTTTATTAAACAAATAACGTAACAACTAAACTGCCACCAAAATCCAAGTTATACCGTATAAAGGTTGCTTTTAATTCGATATGCATAATAAATTCATACCTTCGCCCCATTTGGTATTATTTCACGTAGATCCCTCAATCTGTCCTGGATCATCTGTCGATCTTTAGGCCTTGGCCTTGATCCCTCACCAGGCCTTGTTCTTTTTTTGTTCAACTTTTCCATCTCACTCTGTCTCACCGAATTCCCTGATGAAATGCTATTTTGCTTAGCACTCTTATCATTGTCAATGAACGATTTCACAGGGTTTGTAAATTTTCTTTCAACTGGAATAGTTTCGTCAGTATTGTTTGTGTAATCCACTGAATCAAAGCTAGAACCTGCTTGTATCAACTTTGATCCTGCAAGAACTGGGGGTGCCATATGTAGCAGTTCCTCTTGAACTTTTTGAGGTGAAGGCCTTTGATTATAAGGAATAGTGTTAGCCTGACCAGAACAACTAGTAGTCCCAGTTAGTTTTGTACAACACGTAACATCCCCTTCAGACTTTTGTTTAGCATTAGAATTTATCTTCCAGACAACAGCATCCAATAGACTTTCACTTTCAGCACTACTAGGAATCATTGTGTCAGTGCGACTGTCATTGAATTCATCTAAAGGTTGCCTCAGCTCACTCAAGCAGGTAGAAATTGCGCCACTCGCATCTCCATCATTTGTAAAATGCTCAAGAATAGAGGTGTCAGCTGAATTAGAATTACCACAAAACTTTCCACTTTTTACCTTTAGATGCAATGCATCAGACAAATCACCACTCGCATGTGTGGACACTTGAGCTTCCAATTCCATCTCCCTTGTGGAGTAAGGAGTAGCATTTTCTGAAGCGGCTGATTTGATTGGAAAAGATTCACAACACAAATTCTGACATTTGGAAGACATGTGCTCATCCGATGCAAAAGGACTGATGCCAAGGGCTTGAAACAAGTCATTGTCATTCTTATGCAAGCCATACGGGGGATTTGAACAAAAAGAGTCTGAGACACCAGTGAAGCAATTGGGTTGCATGCTGCATCTACTATCACCTGCAGATGGAGATGGAGGGCCTGATGACCATGCAGCAACCGAGTAAATAAAGAGTTTCGGTGCTTTTAGCGTTAAGAACAACATTTCCAATCAATTGAACTAATTATGTACATACCTTTATAAGAGCCTGAATTACAATTACTTGTCATTCTAGAATCCATATAATTGTCCACAGTAGAAACCCTTACACTAACTGACACCTGTGGACTGGACTCAATAATTTCTGAAATGGGGGCTTCTGTTTCCAGAAAGGTTTCAGAAGGATGATTATTTGTTAACAATGAAACTGCTTGCTGCAACGAGAGACCAGAAGGATGTCTTGCCAGCATTAAGGAATCAAGACTAGGTGATAATGATTGCATTGAAGCAGTATATTGGGTATTTCCATAAACATGCCTCTGCAAAGAAGGTGAAAATTGGTTTTGTACTTCAGCCTTGGAAATTTTTTGGCAGTTGGTATAACAATCCAAGGTTGACATTCCAAGAACCTCAGATAAGGAATTAAAAATTTTCTTCCCAGCAAAAGACTCCTGTTTGTTATGCTTACTCTGGTCCAGCAGAGTATTTGTTGTGGCAGGACAGCCAGGTGTAGCCCTTACATGTAGAAATAAACCTTTGAGTTGATTAACAAAACCATAGTTTTCCATTATCTGCAATGATTGATAAACACATTTACTATAAGATAACATGCACTTTATGCAGTCCTGGAAACAGTCTTAGGAAACAAAAGATGAGAGGATATCTTATTGAGATAAATTGGTCCTACATAATGCAATTTACCAGGAAAAATTTAATTCAAGTATCATTCATTTAGCCAAACAGAAATCCTTCATTCAATCTTAAAATTTTAGTGAAACGAGGATAATACTTATTCATGACAACCTTTGAAAGTGTGACAATACAGTGGTACACAATAATGAGTGCAGCCAATATCATATACGAGTTAAAAAAACAAAGATGTAAGAAAGTCACCATGCGGTTAGAACCAAGCTGCAGAACACCATGAGGAAGGACAGGAATAACGGCTATAGTCTGCAGAGTAATGGAATTTTTCAGCAAAAGATGAGCGTCCATTCATACATGAAAGGCAACAATACTCGGAAATGATGAAATATAAATTAGTTAGAGAAAGCATTGACCTGAATACCGGCAGAAAATTGGAGCTGCAAGTCGTCATTCTGGAGAAAAAAAAAAGATAAAATAAAAATTAATCGTGCTGCTCCACAGATGCAAGAAGATAAAATCCAAGAGTCGAAATAATTGTTAGCCAAAATATACATCCTGATTACTGTTGCAACATTTAATAGATTTGTCCAGGAAATTTCACTCAACAAGAAAATTCACAAAATTTTGAAGCCCCAGCACATCTCTAGAAAAGATGCTATTATTGCAACCATATTCTGTAAGCAATGATAGTAGAAAGATGAAGAATCCACTCGTACCACTAGAACAGATTTGTTCCCTGCTTGTACAGTTTGAATAATCCACTCATGAACACCAACGGAAGCAGCACGTCCAACAATCCTGCAAAAAGGAACCCTCGAAGACTAGATTTCCATGTACAGATTGAACCTTAGAAGAAACCGGAGGCTGTAATCAACATACCCATCACCAAGAGCATGGGCTTGGTTAAACATTAATCCGAACACTAGTATCTCCAAAGAACCTCCGTGATCACTTTGTTGGCAAAGTGGGTCTCCAGATGTGCGCCGAAGTGCGTCCCATTCGTAAGACATATCGACAAATCCAGGTCTGCAATAGCCATCTTCCCAAACCAACTTACTGAAATTTGAGAATAAGTGTAGATTTAAAACAAAAGCATGGTCGCATCATAGATACAAGTACAGACACAACAATCAATACAAAACGAAAAGATGCAAAATGAGTTCTAACTGTTTATGTAGCCACTAAACGCATCGACGTCGGCTTGTCAGAATTTTCGAGCATTTTCAATCGGAGAGGTCCAGGAAAGAATGAAAAAAAAAAAAAAGGTATGCACCGGAATTAAACATGGGTTTGAGCACAAACTACTACTCATACTACCAAATGTAAGGCATGCAATGACGCCAGACAACTACACGACTTACGTCGGATTATCGCATTTCGGCTTCCAAAGCACAGCGTAAGACCAGCCCCAGCTTTCATGGCAAAGGCCCTTGAGCATTTCTTTCACCGCAGAGTACTCCATCTCACCGGAAGTAGGAGAAAGGCAGAATCTTTGCAACCCACTTACGCAAAATATAACAGACAGACAGGCGCCGAACAGAAGGAAATTTTTTATTAAAAAAAATGATCTAGCCAAAGCAAATCAGTGACGATAAAAGAGAGCACGAGAAGCCGCTCTCATGGCCGAACAGCGTCCTTAACTCCCTCTGCAAGACCCCCGTCCGGCCTGCTGCGTCCTGACACCCCCGCTCTTCTTCTGCCTCTGCGGCTCCGACTTGAAAGCCACGAGTTTTCGGCAACCCATTGGAGGAGCAGGCTAAAGGGTCAAATGGGCAGCCAAAAGCCCCCGTGAAACCGAAGAGAAAAATGCTCTTGGAGAAGGAAAGGAAGAAAAAAGGGAGCACTTGATAGAGCTCAGAGAAGGCGAGGAAACGCCATGATTTCTTCCACAAGGGGGCTGGTGTAAGGGGAGTGAGGATTAAAAAGAATAAAACCCAATAAAAGTGGAGAGGAGAAGACAAAGAGGAGAGAGAGGAAGGATTAAAAGAGGTAGAGAGAGAAAGAGAGAGGAAAGGGAGGGAGAGCGGTGGACGAAGATAGAAGGTGCTGCCAGTGTCTGATCACTCTCATCTCGTCGCCTTCACCATATGATTCTTCTACCAGTGGTATCGGTGGAAAATTCGATACCGTATTAGGGGTATACATGGAATTTGAATATCTATTTTCGCACCTATGTAATCTATCCTACGTCCGACAAATCTAATAGGAGGTGGTCCGACACGGCGGGTTTCCAAATATCGGACTGATCCGAGAGACCATTTTCTTTCTAGTTGAGCTATTTTGATATTGTGGGGCGATGCAAATAACGAATTTTGTCACTTTTTTAATAGGTAAAAATCAAAATGTCAACCGGTAGTAATTGTTTTTTAAGTTTATATTAAATGAAATCAAAGTGAAAATATTACTTGCACTTTCAAATTTTATTTTGAAAACTTATGTTATTTTTACGTGAATATTAAATAAGTACAAAAGTCATTAACACAAGTTAAAAATGAGTTTTAAAAGTCTGTACACAAGTACAACTCGAATTTGATTTATATTAATTTTTAATATCTGATTATAATGGCTATTATAACGTAAATATTAAGATATTGAGTTTAACTAAATTTAAATTATTTAGGCTAATCTTGGCTAGTGACTTGTATATTAACTTTATAAAAATCTTATATATCGAGCCAATTTTAATTTAAAAAAGACCCTTAGAAACTTATTTAGTCCAATAGGGCTGTAATGAATAGTATTAGCCCCGTGCAAGTCCACTAGTCTAAATGACTAACGTGTTATTTTTGGTAATAATAGTATTAGCCCCGTGCAAGTCCACTAGTCTAAATTTAGATAGCTTCACCAAAGGAGGCAAGGGCATATGCGGGTCCAACATATTTTTAATCGGAATTAAAATCTTTCAAACCATGCTATAATATATGGGTCCAGCATATGCAATGGTAAATAATTTAAATAATGTGCTATGCAACGAGGCTTCACGGTAATAACTTGACTTTGAGTCCCCTATATAATTTTTTTTAATAGTATATGGGTCCAACATATCTAAGATAACTATATCTAAGATAACTTGGATAATTTCATATGTGATCGAATAAGGTAAAATAATTTAGATAACTTGATGTGTGCTCACGGTAACTCGACTAAATAGTCTGAATTAAAGTCTTCTTGATATACCATATAGAGTTAATATGTACAAGTGGAAAATAATTTGGATGACTTGAAATGGGAAGAGAATTATTAGATTGATCTCATATTTATTAAGGTGGCTAATGACACATATATATAAGTTTTAAGAAAGTCTTACTCTTTTAACTAATTTTAAGAGTAAAAAATGCTAAAATTTTACTGAATTCAAATTGACCCGTAACACTTTTTATTTTTAATTTGGCTAAAGTGGATATAAAGACACATCAAATTTGAAAAAATATTATAACTTCGTCAAAGGAGGGAAGGGAGGCAAGGGCATGTTCTGCCCGAGCCCTAATAAGTAATAATAATAAGATATTATTGTTGTGGATCCGGTGGTTTTTTATCGGTGAAAGTGACGATGGAGCCCTGGACATCGAAAGGATGAAGGGCGGCGCCTTGTTTTAGTTTACCCCGTAAAAGAAAGGAAATTACAGTTTTTTTGTCGTGATGCAGTTAGTGGGGGATGCTGTGGACGGAGGGCCCACACTTGGGAAGGATTTGATGGCACATAATTGGCCTCACCATTTTTGTCCCCTAGGGTTACTTCCTACTTCCTAATGTATGCACAGATCCTTAATTACCTCCTCTAATTAAACTCTCCTTCTCAAAGGGGGTGAGACGTTTCAAAGCGAACTTGATCGGCTAATTCAATTAAGTTTGCATAAGCTTTTTAAAAATCTAAACTCGCACATATACTTTGAGAATAAGATTGCAAAGTTTTAGCATATATAATAATTTGCTTAAAAACATTTGGGATAAATTCTCATGTAAGATGTAGCTATCTTCAAGGCCATAATCAGGTTCCCCTTCAATACTTTGGAATTCATTTTTTTAATATTATTAGCGTAGCTAATTGAATAGTGGCATATAGAATAATGTATAAATCTCGGTGAATTATTCAATACAGGTGGTGTAAACTATTAATCGGTAATTACAATAGTTTTTTAGGTGCAGTTTCTTTTCTTCTTTATAATTGGATAGTTTAAGGCGCTTATCTTTTTGGAACATGGTAAGATCAAATATAATATTCAGATGTGGGCTATTCTTTTTGAGTTTTAATTGTTTATATTGTTTGGTCGACTGTTTTGGGCCTGCCACAGCCAAGCTTTTGTCCTCCAACACTTTTTTCATACTTTGTTTAATTATTTCATAGATGGGTCCACACACTAATACTTAATGGGCCCATGGTCTGCTTCTTGTTACTAATCCCCCCTAGCCTTTTTAAGATTGCCAATGCCTTTATCAAATATCAACCACGTGTCTACTTGTTTGTTAAATGTTAAAATAGTGTTATTAAAATACATTGAAGTTGATCAGGGAATAAATTAATAGATTCTGTAAACATTAGTGGGCGTGTCTTCATCAGCATTTTAAGGTCGTCAACGTTATGTAAGCATGATCTCAATGATATAATAATTTCCTTATTGTTTGCTTCATGCAAATTTTAGGATTAATCAAGCAAAAATCATGAGTAAAATTGTTCTTACAGTCATTGATCTACTTTTTATGTGGACGAATTGCTGATCCGTCTTCTTGATATTTCCTTTGCTAATTCTTTTTGGGGGAAAAAAGCGACAAATTGTACGAGTCATTTTGTGTCATTTAATGACTTGATTGATTGTCAATACTATCTAGCACAGCACCATCGCGGGACACTTTTAATTTTTACCAGCTTTAATGTGACTGATTGCTATCCACGAACATAATTCTTTGTGTTGTGTATAGAATTTCCAACTCTTTAGGTTTCTTAGGAATTTTAACGTCCAATGTGTATTTTTACAGGATAAATCAGAATAAATGATAAAAGACATATATATTTAAAGTGTAATCTCCAAAATATAAGTAAAATAACGAACTATCAATTATTAGTGCACGCATCTTTATCAATAGTAGACAATAAACTTTCACATATTACAAGATCCTTTACCAAATAAAAGTAGAATACAAGAAATAATAAAACCTTCATCATCTTCTTTATCTCATATTAGGCAAACATAGACCATATTTATCATTGGTAATATTCATTATTAGATGGAATTAACAATTCCCAATTGAGTAACACATCAAATAGAGAATGACCACAATTTTCAAGTAAAGATAATTTAATTGAAAAATTCATGATCTCTAATTTGAATACACTCTAATTAGGCTCTTAATCTACGACTAAAGAAAATAATCTCATTAGGCACACTCATAATATATGAGAAAAAGCTCCTCCTCCTTTAAGAGAGAGAAGAGAGAGAACTACACTTTAAAACCTCGAACTAAAACTTAATATCACACATTCTATTTACTTGTATTCCATAAAATACATATATGCAATTATCTATTTATAAAAAAGATACACAATCGAGATATGATGAATCTCGTAAGAGTTAATACCGAATATTCCTCCTTGATTATTAGAATTTTTATGAATGAATCTCTTTGTTCATTTATTATAATTTTTCTCAAATTTTTCATACTCTTAGAATAATTTATTTTTTAAATATTTTTTATATAGTATCATTTGTTATATTTATCGTATGATAAGAGACTCTAATAATTATCCTCTTTTAAATCATGTGGAACACAATAAAATTAGTTTCAACATCCGTCACATAAAAAAGAGAAATAACCTTTATAATTTCTTTTTCTCGACTCACATAAAAATTCTTTAAATTTTTTTCACTTTACACCCTCATCGAATATTTATCGAACTTGATGTATTATTATTGACTGCTTATCAAATGTCATCATACAAAGAGAAAAATATTTTAACAAGATTTTGCGCTCTTAAACATGACAGTGTAGACATCACTTACCTTGCAAAACATTAGTGTAAAAATGAAAATGGCTATGAAAAAAATGAAAATGATTTATAAACTAATGACTTGTTGAAAACTCATTTTAATATGGTCTTGTACTGATCAAAGAGAGGAAAGAAGCTAATGAAAGCAGCCTAAAAAGACTCAAAAGTACGTCGTCGTAAAGAGAGCTCTGGTTATTCTTTCACTAAGTTCCACGTTTCTCGTGGAGGAGCGATGGCAAATGTTGTACAGTTCGCAGCATCTTGCACTCTTTTTCATGCCTCGTTTCAGGAGAATGGGACTGAAATCTACACTCTGGTGTCTGCTTAGAGAACCCTATCTGGAAGGAGCAGCAGCTGGAAAACAGCTAGCTATACCTGCTTATCATTTGGGCTCATAAACTTTTTTTCCCTTCTGACGACAATATGGGTTTGATATTGTATTTAAGAAACTGTGGTCTACACTTTCAGATGTTTTCATGTAAAATACATGATCATTACGTCGTACCATGCCTAGCATTTATAATTGTGATGACTAATGACTAATAATTCAGATTGTAGTAATCCTTTGAGGAAAAGAAAAATGGAAGAGTGAGAGGTCATATGGCTGATTCCGTATTGATGTTTCCATGGTGCAGGGTCAATTGTCATGACTGAATTACAGTGACAGGTGAAGTAGACATTGCCTAGCTACTGATCTTTGTTAATTTAGAATTTAGATTGTTAACTCCCCTCAGCATTTGGGTACATCGAGATCATGGACCTTTGTCTTCACATTTAGCTCGCAAATGAGAGCGAAAAGGCTCCACTCAAAAGATGAATATTTTTACAGATCTGAGTCTCAAAATTGTCGGTTTCATATATTAGAGACACTTTTTTAACCAACTTTGCCCCTGGGCTTGAATTTGGATTGGGCTCATGGTTTTTTTGAGCACCTGGGTTAGTTAAAATATTAACATTTATATTATTAATAATTATTTTTAAAAAAATTTAAAATATATTTTTAATATATATTATAAAGCCCCAACTCGGGTTAGGGTTTTACTTGTTTGTTGCTTGCCAGGTTCAGGTCAGTCTCAAGTTGGTTCGGGATTTAAATGACTATATGAGTATATTATAGAGGATGAGTATATTCAATATATAGATGATAGTTTTACTTATGCTACAATTAAGTATGAGTTATCAACGTATACATAAGGTTACAAATTTTTTTTTGCTTGTGTTAGCCCAAGTTTTAGGGTTAGATTTAGCTCGTTGCTGCACTTAATATCCATTTAGGCTTTTTAAGGTACCTAATTTATATATATCATAGAGATTTTAGATTACCGAATTGCCATTGTGGACCCAATTTGATGCGAGTTTAAGATCTTTATCCGATTGAGTTTATGGTTTCGATGCCTATTTAATTTCTATGCCTCAATTTCTGTCCATAAATTTATTTTTAGGCCTTGAGTCAATTTCAATTTTTGTTGGTCTTGATCCTATCTTTCCAACCATATATACATTGTCTATAATACTCAATATGGATCTCACTAGACACACAAGTTCTCGGACATTCAAATCGTTCCACGTGGCAAAATCAGACCCATACACAACAACCTTAGCTTTCACCTAGGTATTTATCATAGATTTTTCCTATATTTTCGGAGTTTTTTTACCCATAACAATGCCGCCACTTTGGGTGGCCATCGGCAAGTCTCCAACCAGCCTCCAGCCACCAGACTGGTACCACCGTGACTGCCTTGTGGCCAGCTATTGACCTAGGCTAAGCTACGACACCAGCACCGCCTTGTTGGTTGCGAGAGATGACGCTTTCTTTACTAATTTCCACTGTCACCACTGTCTTTAAGGGCCTTTTTCGGTTTTAGCGAGCCTCCTCTGGTGAAGTCGACCATCCAGACAGCTTGCCCTCGCTAGATCTTCCTTTTGAAACTAGCCCCAACCTTTGCCATGGCCACGATTGTTGATGGCAACTTGCACTTTCTCAGCAGCTTTTTCGTCACTTTTCAGCCTTTTCCAGCTAATCGCCTGCTGAACACCGCCAACCATCATCCCAGACGACCCCTCATTGAGGCCAAACTTTTAGGACTACCCTTGACACCCACCGTGGCCACAATCATTGCCGGTGACGTCGGCATATCTGGCGGCAATTTAGCCACTTTTCAGTCAACCGTTAGTTGGACCCCATTAGTCACCACCGCTAGCCCCATCCCCTTGTCATCCTTTATTGATTGTGACTTGCAGCAACCCCCGTCATTCCATTGTCGGCTTTTTCCAGTTACTGGCATTAGCGACCCTTTTAGTGCCCGATTGCACTGTCGCGATTGCTTAGCTATGCCCACATCCATTTAGTTACCCATTTTGTTTGTGTCTGCAAGCTGTGTCCACGTTTACCAAGTCCATCCCAACCTCACTCAGTTTAGTTTAGCCAGTCAACTTGACCGAGTCAACTCAGCTTGACTTGGTTTAACTCGCCCAATTGATTCGACATGCATGTCCAACTCATTTTTAGCTAGTTTTCAATTGTTTTTTATAATTCAATACTAGTTTAGATGTATATTCACATTATTTAACATATATTGATGTTATGAGTGTTTTTCTTTATTTATTACTTATTATTTTATTTATTTATTATTATTTATTTATTTTTTAAATATATTTGACGACATGATGAATATTTATATGATTATTTATTATTATTGAAGATATATTTACTTTTTAATATTAATGTTATTCATATTTATCAAATTTTATTTATTTATCAACTTGTTCATTAACTCGTATATTATTATTTATTTGTGTTTAATTATGAATTCATGTATTTGATAGCGATACTATTATTATTTTGATTAATTGATATTAACTATTAATTAATTAATTTTTTTTATCAATTTATTTCTTTATTTATTATTTACTCATATATGTGTTGGAATTTACTCACGTTTTTAGTATATTTAGTTAGTGCTATTTATATTATTATTACTAGTTATTATTTATTACTTTTCTTGATGTTACTTGTTCACTATTATTTTTAATAATAATATTATTATTTATTTGAATTATTTATTAATTTATTTGTTTATTGTTAGCACTTGTTTCATTTTGCATGCCGAGTGTTTAGTTGTGGATTTGTTTAGCATGTGTAACGACCCGACCCAAAGTGCAACGTAATGGGCATAAGTTATTTATTTAAAATGGTTCCATTCCTAGCCAGTAGGTATTAGATGTAGGACTAAGTTGAACGATCTCACAATCCACCACCTTAGGAAATTTCGTTCCCGAAATTTGTACTCTTGACCCTTTGCTAACCCAACCCATGACCTTCTATGGCCCGTGACCGAGAGTCTAGCCAATGTCCGTAGTCTAACCCACAATCTAACACGGAACCAAGTTGCTCTGATACCATTTGTAACAACCTGAAGTGCAAACTAATGAGCCTAAGTCATGTCTTTAAAAGTGGTTAACCAAGGTTAAAGTTCTATAGTCTATTATCACTTATAAATAGTATCTTCTCCCAATAGGTATTAGATGTGGGACTAAGTTGAGGGATTTCACAGCATGATCCTTTGGTGTGATACTATTGTTGATGTGAGCACACACCATGACCATACATCATATAGAGTTGTCAGCCTTTTGCTTAGTAGTGGGTTTAGATGTAAGTTACGAAGTCCAAGCTTGTCGTAGATATGCCGATACGCTTGGAACTTGGACCACAATTCTTTTAGGACTATTCTCAGATTTACCGCTTTATTCTATTGTTAATTTGATTTATAGATCGTAGAATGTGTTAAGTGGTTGTTTTATCGGACCATACTTCATACGGGTCATTTAGACGTATTTTATTTCTGTGATTAATAACCCTAAAGGATGAAATCCCTCGAGTTATTTTCGAACTTAGCACCACCTCATTTTGCCTTCGAACTTACTTATATGATTCCCTTGCCTGCCCTATATATAGTTTTTATAGAGTTTTCAGTGAGCTGAGAGTTGGTGTATTTGACCTCGCATATATCATGAATGGGCGCATGCGCAGGTCATAGCAGGCTCTAGATTAGTGAAAGGGCTCTTCCATTCCCAAGGGATCTTAACATATCTACGTCTTGAGCTTCTTCACACTCGGAAAGGCGTAAAATAGATTGGTATTGTTATGTACAATACATGTCAAGACATGTGGTATTAAAGGGCACTGAAGGCAACTGCCTAAGAGTACTCGACCATTGTGCTCTCAACCAGAAGTTATATAGAGGTACAGAGAGGGCCTAAGATATGATTTCTCCCCCCC
>JAVDBV010073202.1:0-12837 GCA_032619315.1 Piper longum
CTTTTGATGTTGAGGATTTGTTATGTTTGTGAGAGGCTCATTCTTGTAGAAGTCTTTATTGGGCCCTTTGGGCCCCAAAAGTGACTTGCAACAGGTTCATGGGCCTCTCTTAATCCAAAAGCTAGAGGCCCATGAACCTGTTACAAGTCACTTTTGGGGCCCGAAGGGCCCAATAAAGACTTCTACAAGAATGAGCCTCTCACAAACATAACAAATCCTCAACATCAAAAGCTCGCCTTGGGGGGCTCAAGTCTGTATGTGGGGTGAGTATATTGATGCTTCTGATCTTGAGCAAACCATTTGGCCAAGGGCTGCTGCAGCTGCAGGTGAATGACCTTGGATCATTACCATTCTGATATAAACAATTGGATGGTTGATGTTTTATTCTTCTGAAGAGGTTTGATTGGTTGTAGAGAGACTGTGGACACCATATGAGATGCTAGCAAAGGATCCAATAGAAGTGACTTCAAGGCTAGCTCATTTCAGATGTTTGTTGAATAGAAGGGGAGTTGCTGCTGCTCCATTGGCAGGGCCAGGCAGGATGGTTCCACTAGAACCTGGTTCTTGTTATCATCAGTAAAAATGATTTGCATTGATTTGTTGCTTTAGAATCATAATACTGCAAGGACCTTCAAATTGTGTTAATATGATTGCCATTGTTTGCAGAAGTAATTTGAGATCATAAGGTTGATTTGAGTTATTTAAGGAAGGAATTAATTATTTGTAAAGTTGATTCGGGGTGTCATCTTTTTCAATGGATCCCTTGACATGATGATGCATGTCAGTTCAAATGTAAGTGGATAAAAGGTCAGATGGTGACCATCCAAGATCAATATATAGCAGTCTTCCAGAGAAATCATGATCTTCTTTTACATAAAAAATATGATCATCCAAGTTCAATATAGGGCAGTCTTCCAAAGAAATCATGATATTTTTTACATAAAAAATATTGATTTAATATTATTTTCTACATTATAAAAATTGACTATATACTAAAATGATTGACTACTTAAAATTTTCCTAGATTTATATTTTTTTGTATTTAGTAAATGAAACCTCAATAAAAAATTATGTCTATAAGTTAGAAAATGATACAAAAATAAAGAAAGGCTATAACAAATGAGAGGTCCTATAATT
This sequence comes from Piper longum, assembly GCA_032619315.1. Classification (NCBI taxonomy): domain Eukaryota; kingdom Viridiplantae; phylum Streptophyta; class Magnoliopsida; order Piperales; family Piperaceae; genus Piper; species Piper longum. The sequence goes on from JAVDBV010073202.1 coordinate 1,138, forward strand.
GGGGAGACAGAATATTAGGGGGAAAAAGTAGATAGACACTAGTATATATTTTTTAATAAAAAAATCATTTTAAAAGTCTTTGCCAGAAAAGAAAAGATATTTTTTAACCGTGATAGTAGAACTTTCATATGGGGAAGTGTTGGGTTAAAATGAAAATCTAAAACAATCTGTCTCAAATGATATTAATTAAATTTTTGAAAGAGAAACGGTCAGAAATATCCAAGTTTCAAATTATTCTTTAAAAAATAACAATTATGCCAATATATGTCAGATATGGCAAGATCTTTAATTTTTTATTTCACGCATATAGCCAATTCATATATTTTAATCATATTTAGCTCATAAATTTTACTTATGGACAAAATGCCCATAATTTAATTTCAAATTTTCTTAAATAAATTAAAATATATGATATTTATTTTTTAATATTTTATTGAAAAATAAAATATATTAAATAAAACAAAATTTTTAATTTATAATATGACAATAGTTTTATTTTATTTTTATTTTTCTTTTTTGAATTTTAATGGTCCAAAATTCAAAATAAAAATAAAATTTTTATTTTTGTTTTTTATCTCATCAATAATATAATTTTAGAGTTTATTCATTATTTATTAGTCATATTTTTATTTTTATATAGGAAGATAATAAATATTATAACTTTTATTCATTGCCTACTTTATCTTAATAAAAATGAGCTTTTACGGGTGTTTTTGTCATTAAATGAAAAATAATGAAATTTGGTTATCATCGATATGAAAATTTTTAAAAATGGTCATATATGATATAATTTTAAAATTTTAATTATTTTTTAAAGAAAAATTTGAATACAGCTATTTTTAATATTTTCCCTTTCTAAAATAAATATTTTTTTAATAATGTTCATATCCAAAGCGATCGTCAACCATGGCATCGACATCCAGATCCAACTGCCACCACCACCCACTTTACAATTGACCTAAACATTACAAAAAAATTGTCATTGTTTTGTAAACGAAAATTCAGTGACTAAAAATTTGTCACCAAATTATCACAATTTTTTGGTGTTAAAAATAGACGACACCAAATATTTGCCAATAGAATATTAATGGTATCATTTTAATAAATTTGTCACCAGATTTTTCAACGATAAATTAATTTTTCATTGAATTGATTGACACCGCATTTTGGGTGTCAAAAATCAGCGTTGACACAAAAAATTTGCTACTGAAACATTGGTATTATCATTTTATAATTTATTACCGAATTGCCACTAAATTGCCACGGAATTGCCACTAAATTACCACAGACTATTTTGATGAAAAATTAAATTTGCCATGAAAATGATACTGAGCCCACCCACTGCCCAAATCCGCTGCGCCCCTACCGCCCCTCGTGCGTCCCACAGCCACCGTTGCGTGCCACTGCAGCCCCTACCCATTCCCCCTTGCCCAAGCGCCACCACGACCGATCGCCGCCAGCCACCATGGTCGACCGCCCGCCCACTACACCACTATGGCCGACCGCCCTGCCACCACACCCCCGGTGGGCCACATTGGCTCCTTTCCCACCAAAATTGGGTCTCTTTCACCCCAATTTTCATTGGCACATTTATCACCGTTTTGTTCCCAAAATATGGTAACAAAAATATCTATCACTAATTTAAAGCAACAAGAAACTTTATCACTGTTTTGTCACTAACAATTCAATGACTAAAAATTTGTTATCTAACTATCACCGTTTTTTTGTGTAAAAAATTAACAATGCCAAAAATTGAGTATTGGTGGCATCATTTAAATAAAGGATTGTCATCGTCTTTTTTGGCTTTTAGTACTACAGAAGAGTGTTTAGGCTCATGAGTTAAATTTAATATCTCGAAAAGATGGAGTTTTGCTAAAAAACACTAACAATAATTAAGGGAGCTCACCGATTACCATTTATTAAGGTCCCAACTCATCTACATTTTGGATGTGGGACTATTCTCAACATTGTTAATTATAGGGGTGCTAATTAAGCGAGCCAGTGAGTATTTGGCGTTCGGCTCAGTTTTACTTGACTCGAAACTCGATATTTAAATGCTCAACTCGAACTCGAATTCTACAAGCCGAGCTTGAGTAAGGCCGTATTCGACTCGACTCGACTCAGTTATAATTCGAATTCGACTCGAACTCAACTCGTAGCCCGACTCGCTCGATAAATTAATATAATAATATAGTTTTTATATTTTATATATAAATATATATATATATATACTAATAAGTTTAATTGTAATTAATAATATTTATTTATATACAATATAATAAGAAAAAGGTGAGATAGTTGAGATGGTAGGTAATCAAGTCCTTAATTTCAAAATTGTGGCTCGCTCGCTTAGTACCCCTAGTTAATTGTAATCACACAATCTTAAATTACACAAGAATCTTATATTAGGATCTAATCGAAGTATTGACATGAATGTTGGTCTCGAATCCCTCTCCATCTGCGAGGCTATAAGCTCTCTCTTGCTTTATCTATCGATAAGAACAAATCAGATCGACTTAACTGAGATGATGGATGCAATGTGTAAACATTTGAGCTTACAGTGTTATGGTTTAGTTATGACACCGTGCCCACCCAGCACCCTCCGGACAAGGTTTCAACGCAAGAGTAATTTTTTATCTTTTTGATATTTCTTACATTGCTAGTCTCTTTTTACGGTATACACAGTCTCGAATGTTGCGACTTCATCCCCTTATTTGATTGCAACAGTATGTTTGGTGTTAAACTCTTACATGCAGTTATCATCCTTTCTTTGTAATTTAATCCTTAATTGAACTAAACTAAGTGTGAGAACTGAGAACTACTACTTTGACAATTTGCTCTCATGGTTGAAACAATGAACTCTGGGTTCTTTCTCGACAAAATCATGATGTCATTCTTCCATCTATTTCAGATATGAGACCTTTGGCTTTGAGGCATATTATGTAGAAGATAACGAGCTTGCCATTGAGAGACGCAAGGTTCATTTTCCTATACATGCGCTTTGTTTTTCAATTGTGTCAAGTGGCGTTCGTAACCCAGGGTATCATGTTTTTCAGGGAAGGGAAAAGCTTGGAAGATGGAAAAGGTCTTCAAATCAGTCTCGTGTGTGATTTTTATGAGGATGAATTAATATTTCTAATCCATTGCTAAGAACAATCTTATTATATTTCTTATCCATAGCTAAGAACAATCTTATTTACGTGCATGCATGCCTTTCAACTTCACTGCCAACATTTTCGAAATGAGGTTGTTTTGAAAGAAATGTATGAATGAGCTTGTTTGATTTTTGTTAGCAGATCATGGAAGTACTGTGTTACATATGTTTTCATGCCACTATTTACCTTGACAAACTCTTTCATTATTTGCTTTGGTAATTCTTATTGTTGCACTCTTTTATATTGCCCTTGCGAGAAGAGGAGGACCATGAGCTCATATAGGTCATGGTTTTTATTGAAACATGTCATTTATCCACTTTCGTATTTTGTTTGAAAAATATTCGATTAACAAAGATTACCCCTTTTTATATAGGAATCACTCAGGATAAGAAATTATAAGAATAACTCACTCATAATAATTAATAATTTAAACTAGCTTTATATAACTAATAACTCTCTTCATTTTAGGGGTTTTTTTTAAAACCATCTTCAATTTATGTCTGTGGTTTAATTATTTTTTACATTTGCATATTTCATAATTAAGAAGTTTAACTTTAATAAAAAATCGACTTATATATTCTGAATAAAACATTCGGCTTATATATTTTTACAATTTTTTACGAAGAGTACACACTCAAATCTGCAAGTACGTGCACCGGATTTGAATGTCCTCTCTCTCCACGCCCTTATCTCCTCTTTCCACCTCGTCTTCCCTACAGCGCCCTCCTTACCACCCTCTCGCCGCCGGCGACCTCCGTCGCCGCCTTCTTCGTCGCCTTCGCCGGCGAGATGCCTAGTCTCCACCACCCAACCATACCTCCCGCCTCCATCCCCCTCACCGCCACTCCCCTTGCCCACCTCGTCGGAGGCCGCCTCCCACCTCCGCCCCACTTCACCAATTCCGTCAAATTCCCTCCTTTCCCTCCAAAGATCGAATCTTTCCTGCAAATTCGCCTGAAATCAGTGCTCTCGGTGGGGTTCGCTGCCGCATGGTGGCGCCCTGTGGCGTCCATGGCTGCCGAGGCCGAAGCTTTGACGGAGCAGGCGTCGGGTAAGATTAGCTTCGAGTCGATCGTGCTCACCGTCGACGACTTCATCAACCGCTACCCGTTCTTCTTTGCGAGTGTGAGCGCGGTGTGGCTCATCGTGATCCCTCTGACGCAGGAGTACTTGAAGAAGTACAAGTTCATATCTGCTTTCGACGGGTACTTGAAGCTCAGGGATGATCCGTCGGCGCAGCTCTTGGATATCAGGAACAGGAAGACTTTGCGTTTGAGGGCTCCCGATTTGAGGCCCTTGAACAAGGAGGTGGTTTATGTTGAGTTCTCTGGGGATGATGATGGCTTTGTGAAGGAGGTTCTGGGGAGGTTTAGTGATCCTGGAAATACTGTTCTCTGCGTTGTTGACAAGTGAGTGTTGCTTAACTTATAGTCGTTTCTTGTAGATTATAGTTGTCCTTTTTATCAGTTGATGTTTTATGGATGCATTGGTTGACAAGTGAGTGTTGCTTACCTTATAGACGTTTCTTATAGATTATAGTTATAGATCTTTAATTAGTTGATGTTGTAAGGAGCTAAATGTTCTTAAGTTGACAATGATGAGGCTAGCGCTGTTGATTTGTTGAAAATAGCTCTTAATGCATGCTTTGTTGCATTAGAATATATATAGATTTTCTCTGTCGTGGATGGTCTGGCGTTCTATTCAACCTGTTGCAATAGTACAAGCAAAAAATAATAATAGATAGAAGAGTAATAATCAGCTGTAAGGTCTTATAGCCAAATTGGCTGTAAGACCCGATCAGCTGTAAGGAAATTACTACTCATTAAATATCCAATCATATATGCTTGTTTAGTTGCTGATTGGGTCTTACAGCCAATTTTACAGCTGATTATTTATTTGTCGGTAGAAAGAGGGATAGTTGGCAGTGTGCCTTTTTTATTTTTTCAAGTTTGATTTTTTGGTTTTGTGGAGCTAAATGATGCAACAGAATATGTAAAGTATGATGAGGCAGCTCTTTTAGTGAGTTGAAAATGATTCTTAACACATGCTTTGTTGCTTTTAGATGGATATTTTCTGCCATAATCCTGTATGATATGGCTTTCTATTGAACATATCACAATTGGTCAAGTAATAACTAAAAAAGAGAAACTTGCCCAAAATTGGACTGATGCCTCCACCACCTGGTTCTTGAGCTTCAATGGGTTATGGTGGAAGTGAAAGTGGCGATTTGCAACTTTAAGGGAGGGTTGGCGAACCTGGATTACACTCACAGTGTTAATCTACATGAAATAAAATATATATTTCACGTGAATCATATTTCTAGAACTTTTCTATTGTTTATCTTTGCAAATTGCTTGGGGTTTTCAGTTCTTTCTGGGGTTGGTCTACTCATTTATGGTGATAACTAGTTTTTCTTCGTGCAACGGAAGATGTATATATTTCAAGCGACATATTCTTCTAGCAGACCAGAGCTGCTAGTGGAAATAGGTCAAATCAACCGTAAATCTTGATAATGTGATTGTTATATGCCTCATCCATTACATGCTGTGGCTGTTCTAGTGGGGATCATTTATCTGAACTTAAGTAGCTCGCCTTGTGACTTCCCAAAGTTTTTCTTGCAGTTGTTTTTTATTTATGCTTGCTCAGTTGTTCCTTCCCGTGTAAGGTAGCTTTGATGGTGATTCTTTAAAAGCGGCTGAACTCTTGTTCAAAAGTGGTTTTAAAGAGGTGTATGCCATCAAAGGAGGGCTCAGAGGCAAGAAGGGTTGGCAGGTTAGTTCCTTTTACTAGTCTGTGTTCACATATACAATTTTCTACTCTCTCTCTTTCTCTCTTTCTTCTCTCTCTCTCTCTCTCTCTCTTTATATATATATATATATATATGCGGCAATTTGACTGTAATATAACAGTGTAGTGTGCTTCATTTGTCGCTTGTTCAAAGGTTAGTTGAGTTTGATTGAGTAAAAAAAATATAGGGTTTTGAGACTTTTATGATAATGAGAGTTGAGGCAGAAGATAAGAACTGATGATTTAAATTGTTTCTTTTGTTTGAACGTGACGGGTGTTGATTGCCAGGAAATTCAAGCAACTCTTCTTCCACCATCTTTACACATAAACTCAAGAAAAAAATCAGATGTACCATCATTGCAGTTGGATGTAAATGGTGAAAGGAATAGGGTAGAGGACTCAAAGGGGCCCAAATTGTCGTCTAATAACTCTCCTGAGGATGTGATTCACAAGACAAAAAATGGGTATGTGAAGGCTGCGAAAACTGTTGTCCAAGGGAAACTAACTTCTGATCGACCGAGTTCACCTTATCCTAATGTGAGATTCTAACTTCTCTGAGTAATTTGTGCATGTTTGTAGCATCTTTTTGTTTACGGTTACATCACTTATGATTTTAAAGATAATTTTGATAATTTGTGCACTGTGATTATCGTTGGAAAGTCAATATCAAGCTAAATAAATATCATTTCTATTTATTCTGAAAACATGATCCTTCTTTGCTTGATGTTTAAATTGAAAACTGATTGTGTTTTGACATATTCTGTCCTTATTGCAGTATCTAGATCTGAAGCCCCCTTCGTCGCCAACACCCTCAAAGCCAACAAAATAATTGTAAAAAATTATCACCCTTCCCGGCCTTTAGATCACCTTGTCAAAATCAATGCTGTTCATGCAGTGACTCCCGACTAGAATGGAAAATCAAAGAGCTTCAAGTGAGAATAGAGTATGAATTTATTTTTTACGGCTCTATTGTAATGTGTTAGTGAACTCTGAATTACTTCTATTTGGAGTTTCCCTCCCTAGTGTATTAATACATTGCAGTTGCGTTCACGGCATTGGATGGAAGCCACCATTTACAATGCTCATGGTCAAGGTTTAACAGCTAATTGTCTTTTCCAGCCACACTTATATTACTGCTAGTAGCAGGTGATGGATTTTGATCTTTTTAAAAAAAAAAAAACAGACGGGAAATCGTTCTATCAGAAGTTGTAGGTGGGTGATCACCTTGGTCTTTTCAATATTTCTTGGAGCATACCCTCCCTAGTCTGTCTCAACCGCATATTCGGCTTCTTACAGAACTAGAGCACAATGGTGATTCTTATTTATCAAACCAATGAAAGGTACATCATGGAGATGGACTGCATCAAGGCATATTTACTACAAACTGACAAACACTCCACACAACAAGAGGACCATCAATCCACACAGAAAAAGGGTTCATCTTAGCAGCAGCAGCAGATCATTTCCAGGCAGCATTCACATGTCTCGTAGCAACAGAAGCAACAGCAAAGTGCAAAGAAGCTGAGAACATGGAATGTAAAGAATAATTTCGTTAAAGGACTGATCTATGAGTATGACTACATGGAAGCAGGTAAGTCTTTTCAAGTCATTGTCATTCAGGTAAAAGCTTCAATATGTGGGGAAAATAATTGATGATCTAAAGCAGGAAGAAACCAAACTACAGTAATATTATCATTGTGGAGGTGCATCGCAAAAGTTGGAAATCTTGATCATGTTTAACCAACAAATTAGTGTCCATCCATGTCTGAAGTAGATGTATATTAATTATGAGCTAACGAGCAAGTGTACAACAACTTGAACTATGGAAGAAGAGCTTGAGGATGCTAAAGTTGGAGTAGTCTTGATCTGAAACTAGTGCTTTTAAGTTGAGAAATATACCAGCTGTATAAAACACCCTTGTCTTCTCTCCTCTTCTGGACAACTTCATAGTAACCCAACTGTTGTGGAGGAGGTGGATCAGGATCCATCTCTGCTTGGCTAAATCTGGAGCACGAACCACCCTCTTTTTTGCTGTCTTCAACTGAATATGAAGACTCCAACTTAGTAAAGCTGGTATATATCATGTTTATTTGGTGCTACATATTGTTATATATGCAAAGTGATTTGGCATAAAATTCAACACTAGCCAGTGGGTTATCGCCAAGAAATTGTAGGCCTCCCCTACAAGAAAACAGACTGACTCACTGTGACAAGCAAGTACGAAAAGGACATTCAGCTGCATGATTGAGGAGGCAGATGATCCATCCACGAGGATAAGACATTGTGCCTACTTGATGCTGATTATCTTACAATTATGCCACTTAATGTCATCCCTTCCATCATTTCAACTTACTTTTTTAACAAATGTAAAGCTACCCCACTAACATGAACATAATCCTGAGCCGGCAAAAACCCACCTAATGTATGTCTTGTTTTAGTTGATTTATTGTACCGGTCGAGTTGAATTAAGAGGTGGAATTGACTGGTGACTGCAAGGAACATGATAATCCCGCATTAAAATTGGCATGGGAAATGGGATCTTCAACAACCTGTCTCCTGGTTTAAATCCTTCAAGGTGTCTTGGTGCCTCAGAAAGGTAGCTAAGACACAGGTTAGAATGCTGAGAGGGAGAGAGACTTGTAATGTGAATGTGCTTTAGGATGAACCATTTATGAAAAGATCACTTGTGCAATTATACCAACACAAATAAATTGATTAAAAATCACAATTTTTATTGGTCAATGGTGACCATTCTTGCTGTTTTTCTCTTGGTATCTATAGGCCAGCACATTAAGTTGACAATGAAATCAGAAAAATAAAAACACAAGGATCAGGCCGTGTATGATGAATATTGTGTAATCACATGATATAGATGAAAGTATCTCTTCAATGATTTGCTCTGCATAGCAGCTCATATATCAGAAGAACAAAAAGAATAATTGGAAAGAGCCTCTGGATCAATCTGCTTACAAGTCTTGCCACCATATTGTCCCATCACAAATGCAATAAAGCATCCAGTTTATACATCAAAATTAAGTAGCCGCAGCTTCAAATGGTGCCCATGATGCATGAGCTATCTACAATCCTCACATCCTCCATGGCGGTGGTGGAGGCGGTGCCATTGGGTAGAGCGGCGGCACCGCTGAGAAGATTGTGTTTTTGTCGATGGTGCCAACATCGCCACCATTGGTGAGGGAGATCAGTGCAAGCAGTAAGGCCAGGATTGCCTGCCAAAGTTGGCTCCATGTAGCTGTAGTTACCACGGACGTCCTTGAAGCTGTCGAACTTGTCTGGCCCGCCGACCATGGATTAGGCCCCTTAGTGTTCCTCCACCTCCATCCACCGGTGCATGAGTACTTACCATCATGGGGAATGGAAGGCCCCCCGTGGTGAACATGCCTTGGATACTTGGTCCCATGTCCCACCACATAGCTCATCTTCAAGCCTAAATTCTATGTTAACAGGAACTCTTTCAAACTCTAAATTCTAAACCCGATAGTTTCCGATAAGCAAATATGAAGAATTAGTGAGTTACCGAAGGATTCAACCCCGATCTCTTCAATGTCAGATATGTCCATAGCCAATTGATTTACGCTTACATAATAATTTTGTTAACCAATTAAAGAAGTTTAGCGGTGTACAAATGAATTTCAAATTAGATTTAGATACCTGGTTAGCGAATTCTTGTATAGGGTCTATATATCCGACAAAAAGAATAAATAAAAAAAGAAAATACATGGGTAGTGGCGAATTTACGGAGTTCGCTCGCGGGGAAGTAGTATGGTCCACAGAACCAACCAGGAACACCAATGGCTGCATTGGTAGGTACTGTAGTGGCTGTGGGTTGCCATGGTTGAGCTGAATCATCGCCCCTACACAAACACATCACACAGAGGAAATTTATTTATAACTTGGTAATCATCTTCGCCGTCGTCGTCATCGCCATCAACATCTAAATTAGGCTTGAATCCGCGAAATGGATTGACGATTTTCGATTACCTTGGGTGAAATTGAAGACATTGAACTCCCTAAGATAGGGGCACATGGTCAGGCCAGTTACATTGTGGCACATCCTCAAGCTCTCCGGGTAGCCAGGGTTGAGGAAGATCCTAAGCCTTGTGAGCAGCAGTTGAGCTGCCGGAAGCTTGTTGTCCCAGCTCAGTACACCCAAATCAGGAACGTTGGTAAAGATTGCCTTTGCATTTCTAGGCAAGCGAGGGTCTGTAGCGAATGAGATGTATATTAGAGTTGCCTGAGGCATAGAACATGCAAGCTGCTGCCCACATGCACTCATCATAGTAACCTGTTGAATTGTAAAAAAGTGCAATGGCCTGGTTCCCAGTGCTATATCTTGACCTCTTTCCCACCATCTCTTGCATAATTGTACACAGCTGTGGCACCCTTGATAAGCTTCTTTGAGTAGGCCTGGTCGTTCCGGAAGACGATCGATGCCGAGGCGAGGGCGGCCGCCATCTCATCAGCAAGGTTGGGGCCGGCGTAGACCGTTTGGACTGGCCATTTATAGTCCATGTCCTCCGGCCGTTGCCTACAGTAGTGGCCATCTGGGGAGGTTGAACCATTTTGTGCAAAACCCACCTGCTCAACATTGTGCAAATTAGTCCTAGTTTTCCTTCAAAACCGATCAAAATTTGCACAAATTATTTTGTTCTAATGTCGGTAAATTTAATAGATTTTCTTAAATAATAACTTAAAACTAAAAAAAGACCTAAAAAATACTTGCCTCAAAACGTTACTTTGATCTCGATCCAAATATGAAATGAGTTGGACGGCTTCAGCGGATCATAAATGTCCAAAGGTCTTATTTTTTACGGCTACAGCAAGTGGCAAATAAATATTAAACGGTTCTCTTTCCTATTACTATTTTTAGGAATAATCGGATGAGACCATAGAAAAAGTTTGAAGATGTAGGAACCTGGCAATGGATTTTGTCAATGATGGTTGCCGACGAATTGAAGGTTTTGAGGAGATAATCAGTGCCCCATTTGATGAGCTCCCGGACATGGTCGTACTGTCCAATGGCCTTGTACTTGTCACTGTACTCAATCACGCTCCAACTTAGCATGCTCATGGAGAAGGCCATGGGGAAGTTGAACTTGATGTTGTCACCTGCATCATAGTATCCTCCCACCAATCGTCCCTTCACATCTGTAAGTTCTGATCCATCATCCAATCCTGAGTCCCCCCGCCATGGCACCCCATTGTTCTTTGGAAGCTTCCCAGCTGCATGAAACCATGCATTCCCAATCATTAATATGTCAATGTAATTCTATCTTTTGCAAAGATCAAATTTTGACAAATACCCATATGCAATCAAAATATAAAAAAAAACGCACACACACACAATCATCGCTATCTACACACATCATCATAATCATCTACACAATCATTGTTAGAAATTATGAATAATTCTCTTTATTTAGTATTCTGTGTGTGTGTGTATATATATATAGAGTGAGACATAACTCTTAACGGTCCAGTTTAACCTGTGAGAAAATAAGCAATTTCTATCTTGTGATTTTAGAGAGGGAAGTTTATATTCTGCTGCATATAATAACTTCATAATATTTTATCTATTCTGATTAAATAAGTTTAATCTTCTATCATCATTAAAAAAAAACAGAACAAAGAAAGAAAGAAAGCTCACATTTCTGGGCATTGAAGAAGCGAAGCACCTTGTGAAGGGCCAAGGTGTAGTTATCAGGAGGAGGAGGCTTGGGGGGGGGGGGGGGGGGAGATG